>CM024269.1:15749193-15765270 GCA_013621005.1 Aeschynomene evenia | reverse complement strand
ATCCTAGTGACTAAAATGGAGCCATTGACCAAAGTAGGACCAAAATGAAGCTCAATACTCTCAATTAGGACAAAAATAGGCTCATTACATCATCCTTTGGTTATCTACAACATCCTAGTGACTAAAATGGAGCCATTGACCAAAGTAAGACCAAATGAAGCTCAATACACTCAATTAGGACAAAATAGGCTCATTACATCATCCTTTGGTTATCTACAACATCCTAGTGACTAAAATGGAGCCATTGACCAAAGTAAGACCAAATGAAGCTCAATACACTCAATTAGGACCAAAATAGGCTCATTACATCATCCTTTGGTTATCTACAACATCCTAGTGACTAAAATGGAGCCATTGCCAAAGTAAGACCAAATGAAGCTCAATACACTCAATTAGGACCAAAATAGGCTCATTACATCATCCTTTGGTTATCTACAACATCCTAGTGACTAAAATGGAGCCATTGACCAAAGTAAGACCAAATGAAGCTCAATACACTCAATTAGGACCAAAATAGGCTCATTACATCATCCTTTGGTTATCTAAACCTCCTAGTGACTAAAATGGAGCCATTGACCAAAGTAAGACCAAATGAAGCTCAATACACTCAATTAGGACCAAAATAGGCTCATTACATCATCCTTTGGTTATCTACAACATCCTAGTGACTAAAATGGAGCCATTGACCAAAGTAAGACTAAATGAAGCTCAATACACTCAATTAGGACAAAAATAGGCTCATTACATCATCCTTTGTTATCTACAACATCCTAGTGACTAAAATGGAGCCATTGACCAAAGTAAGACAAATGAAGCTCAATACACTCAATTAGGACCAAAATAGGCTCATTACATCATCCTTTGGTTATCTACAAACATCCTAGTGACTAAAATGGAGCCATTGACCAAAGTAAGACCAAATGAAGCTCAATACACTCAATTAGGACCAAAATAGGCTCATTACATCATCCTTTGTTATCTAAACCTTCCTAGTGACTAAAATGGAGCCATTGACCAAAGTAAGACCAAATGAAGCTCAATACACTCAATTAGGACCAAAATAGGCTCATTACATCATCCTTTGGTTATCTACAACATCCTAGTGACTAAAATGGAGCCATTGACCAAAGTAAGACCAAATGAAGCTCAATACACTCAATTAGGACAAAAATAGGCTCATTACATCATCCTTTGGTTATCTAAACATCCTAGTGACTAAAATGGAGCCATTGACCAAAGTAAGACCAAATGAAGCTCAATACACTCAATTAGGACCAAAATAGGCTCATTACATCATCCTTTGTTATCTACAACATCCTAGTGACTAAAATGGAGCCATTGACCAAAGTAAGACCAAATGAAGCTCAATACACTCAATTAGGACCAAAATAGGCTCATTACATCATCCTTTGTTTATCTAAACCTTCCTAGTGACTAAAATGGAGCCATTGACCAAAGTAAGACCAAATGAAGCTCAATACACTCAATTAGGACCAAAATAGGCTCATTACATCATCCTTTGGTTATCTAAAACATCCTAGTGACTAAAATGGAGCCATTGACCAAAGTAAGACCAAATGAAGCTCAATACACTCAATTAGGACCAAAAAGGCTCATTACATCATCCTTTGGTTATCTAAACATCCTAGTGACTAAAATGGAGCCATTGACCAAAGTAAGACCAAATGAAGCTCAATACACTCAATTGGACCAAAATAGGCTCATTACATCATCCTTTGGTTATCTAAACAGTGACTAAAATGGAGCCATTGACCAAAGTAAGACCAAATGAAGCTCAATACACTCAATTAGGACCAAAATAGGCTCATTACATCATCCTTTGGTTATCTAAACCTTCCTAGTGACTAAATAAGACTCAATACACTCAATTAGGACAAAATAGGCTCATTACATCATCCTTTGATCTACAACATCCTAGTGACTAAAATGGAGCCATTGACCAAAGTAAGACCAAATGAAGCTCAATACACTCAATTAGGACAAAAAAGGCTCATTACATCATCCTTTGGTTATCTACAACATCCTAGTGACTAAAATGGAGCCATTGACCAAAGTAAGACCAAATGAAGCTCAATACACTCAATTAGGACCAAAATAGGCTCATTACATCATCCTTTGGTTATCTACAACATCCTAGTGACTAAAATGGAGCCATTGACCAAAGTAAGACCAAATGAAGCTCAATACACTCAATTAGGACCAAAATAGGCTCATTACATCATCCTTTGGTTATCTACAACATCCTAGTGACTAAAATGGAGCCATTGACCAAAGTAAGACCAAATGAAGCTCAATACACTCAATTAGGACCAAAATAGGCTCATTACATCATCCTTTGGTTATCTACAACATCCTAGTGACTAAAATGGAGCCATTGACCAAAGTAAGACCAAATGAAGCTCAATACACTCAATTAGGACCAAAATAGGCTCATTACATCATCCTTTGGTTATCTAAACCTTCCTAGTGACTAAAATGGAGCCATTGACCAAAGTAAGACCAAATGAAGCTCAATACACTCAATTAGGACCAAAATAGGCTCATTACATCATCCTTTGGTTATCTACAACATCCTAGTGACTAAAATGGAGCCATTGACCAAAGTAAGACCAAATGAAGCTCAATACACTCAATTAGGACAAAATAGGCTCATTACATCATCCTTTGGTTATCTACAACATCCTAGTGACTAAAATGGAGCCATTGACCAAAGTAAGACCAAATGAAGCTCAATACACTCAATTAGGACCAAAATAGGCTCATTACATCATCCTTTGGTTATCTACAACATCCTAGTGACTAAAATGGAGCCATTGACCAAAGTAAGACCAAATGAAGCTCAATACACTCAATTAGGACCAAAATAGGCTCATTACATCATCCTTTGGTTATCTACAACATCCTAGTGACTAAAATGGAGCCATTGACCAAAGTAAGACCAAATGAAGCTCAATACACTCAATTAGGACCAAAATAGGCTCATTACATCATCCTTTGTTATCTACAACATCCTAGTGACTAAAATGGAGCCATTGACCAAAGTAAGACCAAATGAAGCTCAATACACTCAATTAGGACCAAAATAGGCTCATTACATCATCCTTTGTTTATCTAAACCTTCTAGTGACTAAAATGGAGCCATTGACCAAAGTAAGACCAAATGAAGCAATACACTCAATTAGACCAAAATAGGCTCATTACATCATCCTTTGGTTATCTAAAACATCCTAGTGACTAAAATGGAGCCATTGACCAAAGTAAGACCAAATGAAGCAATACACTCAATTAGGACCAAAATAGGCTATTAATCATCCTTTGGTATCTAAACCTCCTAGTGACTAAAATGGAACATTGACCAAAGTAGGACAAATGAAGCTCAATACACTCAATAGGACCAAAATATAGGCTCATTACATCATCCATTGGTTATCTAAACCTTCCTAGTGACTATAAATGGAGCATTGACCAAAGTAAGACCGAATGAAGCTCAATACACTCAATTAGACCAAAATAGGCTCATTACATCATCCTTTGGTTATATAAAAACCTCGTAGTGACTAAAAATGGAGCCATTGACGAAGACAAGAACCAAATGAAGCTCAATACACTCAATTAGGACCAAAATAGGCTCATTACAGTCATCCTTTGTTATCTAAACTTCCTAGTGACTAAAATGGAAGCATTGACCAAAGTAAGACCAAATGAAGCTCAATAACACTCACATTAGAACCAAAATAGGCTCATTACATCATCCTTTGGTTATCTACAACATCCTAGTGACTAAAATGGAGCATTGACAAGTTAAGACCAATGAAGCTCAAAACACTCAATTAGGACCAAAATAGGCTCATTACATCATCTTTAGTTATCTACACTTCCTAGTGAAGTAAAATGGAGCCATTGACCAAAGTAAGACCAATGAAGCTCAATACACTCAATTAGACCAAATAGGCTCATTACATCATCCTTTGGTTTATATAACCATCCTAGTGACTAAAATGGAGCCATTGACCAAAGTAAGACCAAATGAAGCTCAATACACTCAATTAGGACCAAAATAGGCTCATTACATCATCCTTTGGTTATCTACAACATCCTAGTGACTAAAATGGAGCCATTGACCAAAGTAAGACCAAATGAAGCTCAATACACTCAATTAGGACCAAAATAGGCTCATTACATCATCCTTTGGTTATCTAAACCTTCCTAGTGACTAAAATGGAGCCATTGACCAAAGTAAGACTAAATGAAGCTCAATACACTCAATTAGGACCAAAATAGGCTCATTACATCATCCTTTGGTTATCTACAACATCCTAGTGACTAAAATGGAGCCATTGACCAAAGTAAGACCAATGAAGCTCAATACACTCATTAGGACAAAATAGGCTCATACATCATCCTTTGGTTATCTAAACATCCTAGTGACTAAAATGGAGCCATTGACCAAAGTAAGGACCAAATGAAGCTCAATACACTAATTAGGACAAAATAGGCTCATTACATCATCTTTGGTTATCTACAACATCCTAGTGACTAAAATGGAGCATTGAAAGTGTATGTGTGCACGAGAAGGGGGGGTTGAATCGTGCAAGTTTTAAAATTGCTTGTTAAAACTTTTACTTAGAAAGCTGTTTTACTCAGAAGGTATGATTAAGAGTTTGCAGCGGAAAATGCTTTCTGAGAAGATAAGTTTCTGAGAACTTAGTCTTTCTAAGAAAGTTCCTTCTGAGAGATTTTTAAGAAAACGACTTAAGATTTGAGTTTCTTAAAAGCTTTCTGATTTTGATCAATAAGTTTTCAAAAGACCTCTTGATTAAAGTTGTGATAGAGTTTTTCTCAAAGATTTGGACACGTAATGAGTTAGGGAGAAAAGCTTAACACAAGGATTTTATTACTGGTTCGGTTATAACCAACCTACTCCAGTCCTCAACCTTTAGTTGAGAGTTCTTAGATATTCTTCTTAATGTGCCTTCCCAGACAACACTGCCTTTACCACGTAAAGGACTTCCACCACTTCACAACCCGAAGTGGATTTCCTTGCCTCACACTAGAGGACTTCCTTGCCTTAAACAATTAAGGACTTCCTTGCCTCACAACAGAGGACTTCCTTGCCTCACAACAGAGGACTTCGTTGCCTTAAACAATTAAGGACTTCCTTGCCTCACAACAGAGGACTTCCTTGCCTCACAACAGAGGACTTCCTTGCCTCAAACACTAGAGGACTTAAAACTGCCTTCAAACAACGAAGGACTTAGCGTTTTTCAGAAAGTTTGTTTTGATCGAAAACAACTACCAAGACTAAGTTACAAACCTAGTTTTACACTTAGTAGACTTCTAGGATTAACTTACAAATGTAAGAATTTACACCAATTCAGAACTAGAAGATTTGCAAAGTTAGAAAAACAATTTCGTAAAAATTGTCTTTCTGAGAAAGTTCTAAGTTTTCGCAAAATGATTTTCAATTCAACAGAGTTTTGGCACGTTTAATCAAGAGTTTTAGTGCAAGAGTTTCGTCACATTGCTCTGGAATTGAACTCATATATATAGGCATCAAAGAGCCGCGAAATTAGAGCTTTCACTTTGCTTATGTGGCTGTGTCCTTTTCAGAACGGCTCCCTGCTACAGTCAGCGCAAAATGAGGAACTTTTCAGAACTGCACAGTGCGCGTGTTCCCACTTCCTTGGCTAGTTGTAGCGAGCTTTCTGAGTCTGTTTGCACTTCCTTGAGTCCAGACACTTGGTTGCTTCTGAGTCCAACCTTCTAAGAGTTGTACGGACTTCTGAGGCTAACCTTCTGAGGGAAGACCCTTCTGAGAACTCTAGTCGCGAGGTCTTCTGAGACCCTTCTGAGGCGACAGTGTTCTTTCCTCAGAAACATGTTTTCACCTTCTGCGCTTCTGAGATATCCTTTCTGATATCTTTGGCGCTATGATTTTATCAATTGATCTCGAGGTTACTTGATGTTTTGTCTTGGTCTTTGCTCATGGCATTGCAATAATTTATAGCTTTCTGAGACACTTAGCGCACATATTAGCAAAACCTTAAGTAAAATTTTATACTTATGGCTTACCTTGTTATCATTAAAACTTTCATGACTCTAAGAGAATTTATGCTTAATTCTCTCAGAAGGGTTCTGGAGCTTACAATCTCCCCCTTTTTGATGATAACAACTTAAGTCTTAAGATAATAATTTTGCTTAAGTTCAGAAGTGTTTCTGAGTAAGTTCATAACTTATTCAGAATTCACTTTTGCTTTCTTAGAAACTAATTTAGCTTTCTGAGAGAAGGCTTCGTTATTTCTTAGAAGGCTGAGATAATCAACAGTTCAAGTATGCAATGTATGATTACTGTTTGAGATTATCAGTTTCATAGCATGTATTTCATGATAATGTATCTATGAGATTCAGAAATATCAAGCTAAGTAAATCAAGAGATGCCAAAAAATAAATAATAAAAGATAAGCATAAGATAGGTAAAACATGAGATGCCAAAGAAATGATTTTTCATTTATGGTTTTGTAAAGATACAAAAGATTTTGGCTCCCCCTAAGTTGTTGCTCCCCCTAAGTTCTAGCCTAGTGTTTACGATAGCCAAAGTAAAAAATTTTATCAATCATTTATCTACTCCCCCTTTGTTACATCAAAAAGGGTGGCTAAGACATAAACGCCATCATTGACTTAGAACTACTGCCTTCTGGCAATGTAGCGTAGCAGCTGGCATATCTCCATGAGAATCTCGCTCTGAGTCGCATTCTGAGCGCATTCTGGAGGAAGGTCAGAGGCAGTGGAAGGCTGGTGAGAAGATGAGGGTTGAGATGAAGGAGGACGAGAGACTTCAGCCTCAAGTACTTCATCGATTATATCCCTTGTTTGATATTCAGGAGGTTCTTCTTCTTGGACAGCTTTACCTTCAATAGCAGCAAGTTCAATCGAAGGCTGCCTTTGAGTGTCCTCAGCAACTAGAGCAAGGTCTAGATCAGAGGGTTGCCTAGCTGATGGTTGCTCCATAGCACCAGAAGTCTGAGCATCATCGGAGAGGTTGAAGGTTGAGATCTGGCTATGCATGGCTTCAGTGCTCTTCAACTTCTCAATTCGACCAAAGAAAGGCCGAAATTGCACAGAGGGTGGAGTGACTACCATCCTTCCCAGCTGAAAGCCAGAACCGATCATTGAGTCCGTTATGGAGAAGGTGGGACCTTGTTGATCAAAGGATGTAGGAGGAACCTCTGTTATATCTTGAGGAGGAACCTCTGGTTCCTTCTGAGAGTCCTTCTCAGAGAGAGTTCCTTCTAAGGAACTGTGGGCAACAAATGCCTCAACTGCTGCAACTCCGGCAGCCATGGTAGCGTCAGCGCCCACCTCTGAGCTGAGCCCAGTGCTGGTGGTCCCTGGCACTACGTCATGTGTTGAGTCATGAGTGTCCTCATGTTCCAGAGGGATCTCAGAAGAGAGGAGACCAACCTCAGAAGTTGGTTCAATGAAGCGTTCCTCATGCTGTAGTTGTTGTTGTTGTTGCATCGGAGCAGCTTCTGGAGTCTCAGAAGGTAGATCCAGCGCCTTCTGGACGTCGAGCATCGTCTGAGCCAAGGACTCAGCATTCACAGTGGCAACTTCAGTTGTGGTTGCCTCAGGAAGTTCCACCATAGAAACCTCAGATGGCTTCTTCTGGGGCTCTTTCTTGGAGCTTCCAGCATCTGGAGTGCGATGCACAATGTGAAAGCGTGCCGCATCTTCTTCCTCGGAAGAGGAATCAGCGACATTTCCTTCATGCCCCTGAATGTCTTCTCTGGTGGGGGAGACATGTCCAGATGGGGAGGAGTGATGAGAAGCTTCTGCTTCTTCTTCAACAGCAGCTGTAGTAGCAGCAGCGGTGGTGGCAGCAGTAGCAGTAACTGCTACAATTTCATTACCCGTCGGCTTTGGCGGGCTCTGTTTCTTGGTGGTTTTTATCCCCACTCCTTTGTGAGTTTTTCCCTGATATTTCAAGGAATGTAGGAGTTTAGTTTTAAATTTGGTGGGTTTAAAACCATCAACAGAATCAGAAATAGGAATTGAAGTAGAAGAAGAGTGAAGAAATGAAGGTGGAGTGTTAGAGTTAGCTTTTACCAAACGACCACGTTTCTTTTTCCCTTCTGGTGGCACGTCTGGGACTTGGAGAGTGGGAGGTGCTTTCCTTTTTCTGGTCATGGGTTGCTCAAATGTTGTTTCTTCTGAGTCTTCAGCAGCCTCAGCAACTGTAGGTGCCTTCTGAGGAGTCTTCTGAGCTTCCTCAGAAGCCATACTCCGTGTCACCCTTGTTGGAGAAGGATGAGTCACCTTTTGCTTCTTCTTCTTCTTTTCTGGAGGATCGGAAACCTTTTCCTTTCCTTTCTCAGCCTTAGAGGGCTGGATGGGACCAGCAGTTCCCTTAGAAGGCTTTGCTTCCTCCTTCTTCTTAGGTGCCCCCGTATCTGGTACCTTCTTCTTCTTGATGTTGTTGAAGGTGACCATGGAGAACTTACTGTGGTTGAAGACATATTCATAGTCTTCAAGTGGGAAGGAGAAATGGTTGAGGATTCTGGTCAGAAGGCTTCCGTAAGGTAGACTTGTGAGAGCCCTCTTTGGATGAGCCTGGTGCATCATGTAGTTGAGCACCATCCTCCCAAAATCTACTCTTTCCTTTTCAGTAGGTGGTACAGCAGGCAGGCGTCCATGGTGGTAACGTTCCCCATGTCTCCAATCCGAGGGAGAAGGGTGTGTTGCACAACGGAGAAGATGATCCGAGCCTCTTGCGTGAGATGAGGCACCTTTACTCCTTTGAGTGGTAGGCTGTTGCTACCAGTCAGAAGAGTCACGACTTCTTCTTCCGAGTCATCTACCTCCTTGACCCATTCTGGGTCGTCGGCGATGACAGCGCCACCATTCAAAGTCTTGAAGACTTTGTTGATGTCAGAGGAGGAGAAGCGGATCTGTTGGTCACCAATCTTGCTCTTGACCCCTTTGTTGGTGAACCTTTCTATTTGCGAATAGAAAGCCCTTACCACATTTGGGTAGCATACGTCTTCGGAGCTCATCATGGCTGGCCATCCGGGTTGCTTGAGAAAGGTGAATTGGATTTCGTCCACCTGATTGTAGACATTGAGAGGCAATACCCTTCCCATGGCAAGATTCCTTGGGAGATAAGTCTTGTGGAATAGGGACTGCATTTCCTCATTGTCATAGAGAATATCTTCGGATATCTCATTGAGATTGTTTCTCATTAAGCCCTTGATTTCTCCAGAGACGGCCATTTGAAAGAAAGGTTTTTAAGTTTTGAGAAAGGATAGAGAAGAACAAGAGAGAAACAGAGAGAGAGAGAGCAGGTGATGATTGGAAAGCGAGGAGAGGTTTTGGCAGAGTTTTGGTAAGTTTTGGACGTAAAGTGCTCAAATGAAACACTGCTATAAGTATTTATAGTCATGGTTGATAACTAGCCGTTTTCTGCCACTTATCCAAAAGTTACCGTTGGTAACTTGTTTCTCGGAAGGTACCTTTCTGAGAGAGGTGGTCCTTCTGAGAAATCCTCCTTCTGAGAGATGTTTCAGAAGATCTCCTTTCTGAGAGATGAGTCTTCTGAGACCAAATTTTCTCAGATAGGGTTTTCCTGTGTTTTCCTACTTCAAGCTCAGAGGCTTAGTTCTATTTGTTCGTCTCAGAATCTAAACTAGGACTAAGGGGGGTTTCTAAGAGAGTTTTTAAATTTCAAAGCACTTAGAAACATCTTAAATTGAGAAATCCTTTCAGAACATTGAAACGATCCTCGGGTAAAGGCTTTGTAAATATATCTGAGATTTGATCCTCAGTATTTACAAATTTGAGTTCAATGTCGCCTTTTTGCACATGATCCCTAATAAAATGATGTTTTATATCGATGTGCTTGGATCGAGAATGCTGAATAGGATTCTTAGCTAAGTTGATAGCACTTGTATTATCACAGAGGATAGGAATTTTGGTGTACCTTAATTGATAATCAAGTAGCTGATTCTTAATCCAGAGCATCTGAGAACAGCAGTTCGCAGCAGACACATATTCAGCTTCAGCAGTTGATAGGGCGATCGTATTTTGCTTCTTGCAAGACCAAGTGATCAAGCATTTTCCAAAGAAGCAGCAGCACCCACTTGTGCTTTTGCGATCTATCCTATCTCCAGCGTAGTCGGCATCGCAGTAACCTACAACATCAGAAGAACAACCTTTCTCGTACCAAAGACCAAGATTAGTAGTTCCACTTAAATATCGTAAAATTCGTTTAACTGCAGTCAAGTGTGATTGCTTGGGCTTAGACTGGAATCTAGCACAGATACCAACGCTGAGTTGGATATCTGGTCTGGAGGCAGTTAAGTAGAGAAGTGAGCCAATTATCCCTCGATAGTTACTTTCTGAGACTTTCTCACCATCTTCATCCAAGTCAATTACTTGAGAGGGATGCATGGGGTGCTCATGGGTTTGGCCTTATCCATCAGAAACTTCCTCAGAAGTTCCTTGGTATACTTCTCTTGATGAATGACTGTCCCTTCCGACTCTTGCTTGATTTGCAATCCTAGGAAGAATTTTAATTCTCCCATCATGCTCATCTCGAATTCACCTTGCATAAGCTTGGAGAATTCTTTGCAAAGGCATTCATTGGTTGCGCCAAATATTATGTCATCAACATAAATCTGGACAATCAAGAAGCCAGAGTCTTCTGAGAGCGTAAAAAGAGTTGTGTCCACTTTCCCTCTTGAGAATCCGTTTTTAAGCAAGAAAGAGCTCAATCTATCGTACCAAGCTCTTGGAGCTTGTTTCAAACCATAGAGAGCCTTTGTAAGCTTGAATACATGATTCGGGAATGCATCATTCACAAAACCAGGAGGTTGTTTTACATAAACTTCCTCAGAAAGGTATCCATTCAAGAAGGCGGACTTAACGTCCATCTGATAGAGTTTGAAACCTTTATGTGCAGCAAAAGCTAGCAACATTCTGATAGCTTCCAATCTTGCGACTGGGGCAAAAGTTTCATCATAATCTATCCCTTCTTGTTGGTTGTACCCTTGAGCAACCAATCTTGCCTTGTTTCTCACGACTTGACCGTTTTCATCAAGTTTGTTTCGAAACACCCATTTAGTCCCAATGACACTCTTGCCTTTGGGTTTCTGAGTCAGTTTCCAAACTTGATTTCTCTCAAATTGGTCAAGTTCATCCTGCATGGCATTTACCCAGCTAGGATCATCTAACGCCTCTTCTATGGAATCTGGTTCAAGATCAGAGACCATAGCAAGATTTGTATAGTTCCTTCTGGTTCTCACGCCACTTTCTGGATTGCCCAAGACTTCATTCTGAGAGATGTTCTTCAAGTCTCTTGAACCTCTGATCCCTTTAGGGGTAGGGTTCTGAGAATGAGACACAGAAGGTTCTCTTTCTGAGTCATCAGAAGCTTGTCCTTCTGAGAATCTAGGTTCCATTGAATTTGGAGAAGTAGATTCTCTAGGTTCTGGAGCTTTGATGATGTTACTGGATTTTTCTTTAGATGAAGATGATTGTTCCATGGGTTGGAAGTCAGTCTCATCATCTATAAGAATTTTCTTTTGGCTTTCTCAGAAGTGATGTTGAGTTTCTCAATTCATCTTCTAAGTTAGCATCTTTCTGAGACAGGTCCTTACTAAGTTCTTTGAATTTAATATGGATTGTCTCTTCAACACATTTACTCCTTTTGTTATATACTCTGTAAGCTTTAGAGACTGAGGAGTATCCTAGGAAGTATCCATCATCGGATTTAGGATCAAACTTAGAGAGTTTGTCCTTGGTGTTGAGAATAAAACAAGAAGAACCAAATTATGGAAATAAGAGATGTTTGGTATTTTATTTTCCATAGCTCGTAAGGTGTCTTTTTCAGAATTGGTCTTAGAAAGACTCGATTCTGAATGTAGCATGAAGTATTTACTGCTTCAGCCCAGAAACCTTTTGAAAGTCCACTTTCTAAGAGCATTGTTCTAGCCATCTCTTGAAGGCTTCGATTCTTTCTCTCAGCTACTCCATTTTGTTGAGGAGTTCTGGGAGATGAGAATTCGTGAGCTATGCCCAGATTTTCACAAAGCTTTTCAAAAGCATGATTCTCAAATTCACCACCATGATCTGATCTAATGGCATGAATGTGCGAATCTTTTTCAGTTGAAACTCTTTTCGCAAATGCTTTGAACTTCTCAAAAGTTTCTTCCTTAGAAGCTAGAAAGAAAACCCAAGTGAATCTGGAGTAATCATCCACTATGACAAGACCATAGCGTTTTCCAGAAAGGGAAGCTGTTCTGGTTGGTCCGAAGAGATCCATGTGGAGCAGTTCCAGTGGTTTCTGAGTAGAAATACCACTTTTACTGGGAAAGGAAGCCTTGGTCTGTTTCCCTTTTTCACAGAAGTCGCAGGTTGCATCCTTCTGATACTTAATTCTGGGAAGGCCCTTTACAAGTCCTTTCTGAGAGAGTTCAGAAAGAAGTCTCATATGGGCATGACCAAGTTTCTTATGCCATAGCCATTTGTCTTCTTGGACAGAGACAAGGCATTCCACATTTTGATCCTTTAGATCATCCAGATGGATAACATAAATGTTACCAACACGTTTTCCTTCCAGAACGATCTTGTCATTTGTGAGATTAATCACATGACAATACTTGGCATAAAACTCAACTTTTAAGCCTTTGTCACAAAATTGACTAATGCTTAATAGATTGTGAGTTAAGCCATCGACCAAAAGTACATCAGAGATTTGGTGAGAGGAATCCTTACCAACATCTCCGATTGCAGTGACTCTCCCTTTAGCGCCATCACCGAATCGCACTGTTCCGCCTTTCTTGGGCTTGAGACTTCTGAACCAGTGCTTGCTTCCAGTCATGTGCCTTGAGCAGCCACTGTCAAGGTACACTGCTCATCGTGGTGGTGAAGCAGCGCTTGATGATGCACCTGCAGTCACAAAATTAACAGATTTAGGTACCCATTCTTTGTTGGGTCCTTGCTTGTTAGCTTTCTTGGACTTTTGCCTTCTTTTCTTAGAGGGGTCATGGTTTTGAGAGTCAGAGACTTTTTGTTTGCCCTTTTCAGAAGCACTTGCTTTCTGAGAAGTTTTTCCCTTCTGAGAGGGGTTACTCTTCTTAGAAAGTTTAGCCTTCTGAGTTTTCTTTTGAGCCTTATGAGGCTTAGAGATTTTTCCTTTTTCCAACATAGGACATTTTTCAGAACCATGGCCACTCTAAAACATGCTATGCACGTGCGAGGTGATTTAGTTAAGGATGGATCAATGTCATTTGGTTCGAAGATTTCTTCATAACCAAGTCCACTCTTATCCTTGTAAGGTCTTTGACCACCAAGCAAGAGTGTCATCATTTTTTCACCCTTGACCATCTTAACCAGGTCAGAAGTGAGAAGCTCATTTGTCTTTTGTAATTCTATCAAAGCCAGTTCGGCTTTTCAATAGTTACAGAGGACATTGTTTCTAAAGCTTGATAGAGGTTGTGACTTTCAAGATATCTATTTTTAAAGTCATCTCTTTCAAGCCTTAGGTTCTCTACTTCTTGAATTAGTCTAGCATTTTCAGCTTCTAAGGATTTAAAAGACTTTCTTAGTTTGCTGAAGTTGTTAGCTAATTCGTTTGAGTCTCTCAGAAGCTCTTCATAGAGTTCTGAGATCTCATTGTATGAGTATGAGAGAGGAGGAGTGTTTGGTACTCTTCTGACTCAGATTCTGTTTCCAGAATATAGTCAGTACCGGCCATGAAGCAGACATTAGCTTCTCTTCACTTTCTGACTCAGAGTCTTCCTCTTCTGAGTCACTCCATGTAGCAGCCATTGCCTTCTTCTTCTTCTTGGGAATGAACTTCTTCTTTCCCTTGTTCTGAGGGCACTCCGTTCTGAAGTGGCCCTTTTCTCCACAGCCAAAACATGTGGCATCAGAAGACTTTGACTTTCCTTTTCTAGGTGTGATCTCTTTGTCTTTGCTTGGTCTTCTCTTCCAAGCTTTCTTCATTTTCCTTACTAGAAGAGAGATGTCATCTTCATCGGAATCTGAGTTTTGATCGTTTTCAGATTCAGATATTTCTTCAGCCTTTAAGGCTTTTTGAAGTCTTTTTGATCTGACTTTTCAGAGCCAGAGCTTTCTGAGGTCTTGAGGATGAAGATGTCCTCCAAGTAGTCCTTCAAGCTCAATCTCGTGAGTTTTGAGTGAGCCAAACAATACATCTAAACCAGCTGATTTAGATCCTTTGCTTCTTGGATTGCTGTCACCTTTGGGCGCCACTTGGCAGAGAGGCTTCTGAGAATTTTCCTCACCATCTCAGCGTGGAGTAGGTCTTTCCCAAGACTTTTAGCTGATTTATGATGTGGAGAAATCTTATTGACATGTTGTCAATAGTTTCCTCAGGTTGCATGCAGAAGGACTCGTACTTATGTACGAGCATTGATACCTTAGTTTCCTTGACTTCATCATTTCCTTCGTGCAGCATGTGTAATCTCTCCCAAATTTCTTGAGCGGTATCACACGACACAATCTTGTCGTATTCTAACTTGGGCAAGGCGCAGAGAAGAATGTATTTAGCTTTGAAGTTGAGTTGTATCTTCTCTTTCATCTCTTGAGTCCATTCATCCTTAGGGACTCGTCTTGTATAGGTTCTGAGTGTTGGAGGTGCCGCTCCTGGCTCAGCGTCTGTTGCAACTACAGCATCCTCTGTAATTGTCTGCAGAGGCTGATAGTCTCCATTCTCGATCCTATCCCATAAGTCCAAACTGGTGTGCTTGATGAACAGCGTCATCCTGTCACGCCAGTAGTCGAAGCTGTCTCCGAGAAACATCGGAGGTCTGTTTATTGAGGCCCCATCTGATATGAATGCAGCTGGTGAGTTCATATTTCCCTTCGTGGATCTTTTTCCTTGACACTGCGAAGTGCTCAACCCCTTAAGGACGAGCTCTGATGCCAATTGAAAGTGTATGTTGTGCACGAGAAGGGGGGGTTGAATCGTGCAAGTTTTAAAAATGCTTGTTAAAACTTTTACTTAGAAAGCTGTTTTTACTCAGAAGGTATGATTAAGAGTTTGCAGCGGAAAATGCTTTCTGAGAAGATTAAGTTTCTGAGAACTTTAGTCTTTCTAAGAAAGTTCCTTTCTGAGAGATTTTTAAGAAAACGACTTAAGATTTGAGTTTCTTTAAAAGCTTTCTGATTTTGATCAATAAGTTTTCAAAGACCTCTTTGATTAAAGTTGTGATAGAGTTTTTCTCAAAGATTTGGACACGTAATGAGTTAGGGAGAAAAGCTTAACACAAGGGATTTTATACTGGTTCGGTTATAACCAACCTACTCCAGTCCTCAACCTTTAGTTGAGAGTTCTTAGATATTCTTCTTAATGTGCCTTCCCAGACAACACTGCCTTTACCACGTAAAGGACTTCCACCACTTCACAACCCGAAGTGGATTTCCTTGCCTCACACTAGAGGACTTCCTTGCCTTAAACAATTAAGGACTTCCTTGCCTCACAACAGAGGACTTCCTTGCCTCACAACAGAGGACTTCTTGCCTTAAACAATTAAGGACCTGCCTCAAACACTAGAGGACTTAAAACTGCCTTCAAACAACGAAGGACTTAGCGTTTTTCAGAAAGTTTGTTTTGATCGAAAACAACTACCAAGACTAAGTTACAAACCTAGTTTTACACTTAGTAGACTTCTAGGATTAACTTACAAATGTAAGAATTTACACCAATTCAGAACTAGAAGATTTTGCAAAGTTAGAAAAACAATTTCGTAAAATTGTCTTTCTGAGAAAGTTCTAAGTTTTCGCAAAATGATTTTCAATTCAACAGAGTTTTGGCACGTTTAATCAAGAGTTTTAGTGCAAGAGTTTCGTCATATTGCTCTGGAATTGAACTCATATATATAGGCATCAAAGGGCGCGAAATTAGAAGCTTTCACTTTGCTTATGTGGCTGTGTCCTTTTCAGAACGGCTCCCTGCTACAGTCAGCGCAAATGAGGAACTTTTCAGAACTGCACAGTGCGCGTGTTCCACTTCCTTGGCTAGTTGTAGCGAGC
>CM024269.1:15708755-15720542 GCA_013621005.1 Aeschynomene evenia | reverse complement strand
GAATCGTACAAGTAATAAGTCCACGGTGAGTGGGTATCGTTCCCACGAGGATTAAAGAACTGAGCAAAAATTTCGTGATGTGAGTTTCTAATTAGACGAATCGAATTACGAGTGATGAATGGATTGAAATCATAAATTCAAAAGAGTATTAAAAGTAACAGACAGTAAACTAATTTTGAAAACTTCAAAGAATGAGAGGTTAGGGAATCGGGTTCACGTATCTTCTGAAATAATTAAAACAATTGCTCGCCTTCAAATTCTAAAACTTTAATTCAATGAACGAATCTTAAATTGTCAATTCCAATTCCTTGGTAATTTAACACTTTTTCTACAAACAATCAGTCAATCCCTTGATCAAATCGTTTCACAGAAAAGAAAATATGTTTGATTCAAAGTTCATAAAAATCTTGACTCTATTCCTAGATATCAATCTTTCCGGCAATTTCCCTTGAGCTAATTCACACACTTATTTTCCCAAATAAACGTATGAATCCTAGATAAGTTGAAAAGCGATTTCCCAATCTTCAGAACAACACAATACAAATAAGGTAGTTACCTGAATCGAAGAAGTAGAATTCAAAGGTTTGCAATCATCGGATTAAGTCATAGTGATACGATTCCCCTATCCCTAACAAGGAATTAGTTGCTCATAATCAAAGTAAACAAAACAAAGAAATTGATAGAAAGCAGGTTAAAGAACGAATAACTCATTGTATTGAAAAACAGAGTAAAAACAGAGTACTGGAATGAAAAACAAACTGCTGCTGAAAATAAGGATTCAAGATGAGCGATCAGATAATAGATTTTTTATTTCCCCCTATTCTAGTCCTATATATAATCAGATAGTCTAGAATTTAAATTGATTACAGAGGGATTTTGTTTAAAAATAACTAAGAGTGTAATATCTAAACAGATTTAATCCTGAATTATACATGCTCTGTTTCCATTTTTATCCGGACGCAAGGCGTAGATTGGACGCGAGGCGCTGCATGGATGGCTTCTTCCGGGCGCAACGCGTGCGAGGGGCGCAAGGCGCCAGGCCGGGAAGGCAACGGGCGCAACGCGTGCGAGATGCGCAAGGCGCCAGGCCGGGAAGGCAAACGGGCGCAACGCGTGCGAGATGCGCAAGGCGCCAGGCCGGGAAGGCGGGCGCAACGCGTTAGCAGGGCGCAAGGCGCCAGCAGGTGGAGAGTTCACGGGCGCAACGCGCTGGCAGTGCGCAAGGCGCCAGGCTTCCGCACAACTTCCGAATTGTTTCTGACTTTGAGGCGCAGTGCGTGCATCAGGCGCAACGCGTTAGCATTGGTACTTCGAACTGCTTCTCTGTTGCTATTACTTCATGAATTATCTGCCCATTTCCTGAAATCAACACCAAATAATACCCAAAACATAATATAACCAGGAAAATTCCATTTCATTCTTAAAACACTCAATTCACCCTAAAAACATACTAAAAACATACTGAGTTTACTTTAAACTAACAAAATTTATTAGAATTCAAATCAGAAAATTAGATAAAAATGCCAAGGCATCACAACACCAAACTTAAGGTGTTGCTTGTCCTCAAGCAACAAAAGAGAACAAACACAAAGTAGTGCGCCGGAGTTAAGAACAAGAATTTCCAGAACTCAGAATGATAAAACTAGTAAGGCCAACTGCTAGAACTAAGACTACCTGCACTTTCTCATTACTTTATAACTTTCAACAATTTATTTTGCAATGGGGAGGGCACTCAGACTTATACTACAGATCATGTCATAATGGCTCTTGAAGAGATCTCTATCTAGCAACTGTGTTTTCGTTTTCACAACCATGTAGTGCAAAGTCATTTACTTTTTAATTTCACCCAGATGAATTAACTTTCTCAATAATTTTAGGGGTAGTGCTCGTGCCTTTTTCTCTTTGAGATTCATGACTCTAAATGCTTAGTCTCAGGGTAGCTTTTTAAAATGAGTTTTCGATTAACGTTCCCGGTCCAGTTGGCCCAAGACGCTAGGTGATGAAGCACCCCTCGAATCTAATTACCCAAGCCTTTCCCTGACACAATCACACCACAAGCACATAGCTAGGTTCTAAAAATATAAAATGAAGATGTCCCCTAGCCATTGGTGCTCAGAGCCTTAGGATTTTTTTAGCACGGTCTACCCTTCTTCTTTACTCATCACACTTCCTACATTTTCATCTATTTTTCAAAGACTTCACACTACATTTATGTAATCAATTTATCAACACAGTTGTCTACAGAAATACTCTAAGAACCACTATGGCTATTTTCTGCAGCATCATTTCCTTGTTACCTCCCTATTCATTATTTCTTTTCCAATTCATTCATACATGTTGATCACATTCTTAAGTTAGCCTTACCCATTACAATCACTCTTGTTCTTTTTACAATTGTTCATCCCTCCTTTAACAAGACATAACACGACATTAATAACAAACACCAATAACAACACTGGACTCACACAGAAAAATTAAAAATTATAAATTAAAAACTTACCTGAGGGGGTGGTCAATCTCCCCCTTGGTCCTCATCCTCATCATCCTCTCCTCCTTCTTCCTCCTCTTCATCTTCCTCATCAATTGATGGGTTGGGCTCCCTGTATTCCCACTTCGTCTTACAACTAGTTTGACACTCAGGAAATTTTTCTGGAGCCAGCTTATGAAATGCATGAACAAGGTAGGAGAACATGTCATGGGAATAATTTCTGAAGTCATTCAATTCGACCCTCAGCTTTTGTACTTCCGTAAACTCCTGTTGCTTTTGATTCTTACTTGGTATGTCCTCCATAGGTTCCTCTGGAGGGGCAACAGATGGGAGTTCAGGTTCCTTACCGGTGTCCTTCCTCCTTGATCTTCCAAGGGCTGCAGCAGTTATTGGTCTAGGCACCAGGATGGGAGAGTCACCTTCAATCACTACTCCTGCAGCTTCAGTAAGGCGCTGAATGAGGCACGGAAATCCCAAGGTTAGTCTTGCTGAGTAGACAAATCTTGCTATACCCTTGGATAATACAGTGCCCAGATCAACTTGTTCCTTGGTAATAAGGCAATGGATCATTATTGCCCTGTCTACCGTTACCTCAGAATGATGAGTGGTCGGGAGGATGGAGCGATTAATGAATTCTAGCCATCCTCTGGCCACAGGAATAAGGTCTCCCCGAGCTAGCTGAACTGGGTTGCCGTGTTTATCCCTCCTCCAGTTAGCCCCGGGTTTGCAGATCTCCCGCAGCACCGTTTGCAGCTCCTGGTTTCCTTTCAACCGAGCACAATATCCAAAAGGTGATTTTTCTGGATTGACTTCCAGATTCAAAACTGTTTCCACCATTTCAGAACTGAAGTCAATCTCTTTTCCTCTGAGGAAGCTCTTGAACTCCCTTTCTTTGGTCTTTTCTGACTGCCATGCGTTTGCATAGAATTCTAGCACCCTTTGCATTCCCACAATTCCAGGAGGTGAGCACACCAGCCTCCACCCCCTTCGATCAATCTCTTCTTGGATTTCTGGGAATTCCCCCTCTCTAAAGGCAAAACCAATTTCCGGAATAATTGATTTGTTCACTACCACTGAATTGTAGTAGTCTTCATTTTCTTTTGTCCGGAAACGGTGAGAGTAGTAAGAGGGAGATGCAGCAACTTCCTTTCCCTTTCTCTTCTTGGATGATGGTGCCATTTCCTGTAAACAAAACTTGAACCATAACAAAAACAGGAAGCCACATGACAGTAACACCATTAGTATTTAGCTTAATAGAAACAATTAAATTCAGCATTTCTTCCAACACCAAACTTAGAATTTTACAAAAATTCTAAGCCGAACAACACTCTAGCTCTATATCATTTTCATACCCAAAACTCATACCAAGGACTCATTGACAATTTCCCTCTGCTTCTATATTATCTCTATAGAGGTAGAGAAAAACAATTTGCTAACTCAGCAATAACATTTCCTAAATTATCTTGACATTAAAAAAAAGATGAGGAATAAATGCATGCTTCATAGTTAATGAACAACTTACCTCTAATAGAGACTTATGAAGAGTGTAGACTTTCACAAGAATGATGTGGCTAACAGGGGAAGGTGGTGGACGACGGGGGAAGAGCCGAGAGGGGTATGTGTTTTTGTGAGGATGGATGGCGGGAAGAGGAATTAGGATTGTGTAAGATTGAAGAAGAAATGTATAAATGAATGAATGAAGAATGGAGTGACCGATTCTCTTGTTATAGTGGTGCTACCACTATGCTCTTTGGCGCGAGACTTGCTCGCCCAAAATATAGAGAGGGCGCAAAGCGCCAAAATAAAAAGGAATTAGGCGCAAGGCGCCGAAATGAATTGCAATTCGGGCGCAAAGCGCCACAAAGAAAATGGATCAGGCGCAAGGCGCCAAAGTGAATTGGAATCAGGTGCAAGGCGCCAGGGTAGACTGAATTCGGGCGCGAGGCGCCAAATGGGAAGGAATTTCAGGCGCAAAGCGCCAACAGAGAAAAGATTCAGGCGCAAAGCGCCAGCCTCGAAGCAGTTCGGGCGCAAGGCGCTATGAGGGCGCATCGCGCCTCTAGTTTCGAATTTCTCTTGTTCGCTACTGTCTTCTAGGCGCAATGCGCAGTGCTAGCGCGAGGCGCTGGATGAAGAGGGCGCTATGCGCCACTGGGGCGCAATGCGCCAGCTAGGAAAAATTTTTTTTTTTTTTTTTTTTTTTTTAAAAGAACGAATATAATCAAAATTCAAT
This sequence comes from Aeschynomene evenia, assembly GCA_013621005.1. Taxonomy (NCBI): domain Eukaryota; kingdom Viridiplantae; phylum Streptophyta; class Magnoliopsida; order Fabales; family Fabaceae; genus Aeschynomene; species Aeschynomene evenia. Next base: position 15,715,821 of record CM024269.1, on the reverse strand, counting down.
AAAAATACTGGGTTGCCTCCCAATAAGCGCTTCTTTAACGTCACTAGCTTGACGTATGACATTTTCTCAAGTGAGTGTTTGGAGAGAGACCACTCGGGTCAATCTCTCCCCCAAGATAATGTTTCAATCTTTGCCCATTCACAGTGAACTTTCTTTCAGATTTGGAGTCCATGATCTCTACATGCCCATAAGGTGAAACCTTAGTGATAGTGAATGGTCCTGACCATCTTGTCTTCAATTTTCCTGGGAACAACCTTAATCTTGAATTAAATAAAAGAACCTGCTGACCAGGTTCAAACTGTCTTGGAGTAATTTTTTTGTCATGCCACCGCTTGGTTCTCTCCTTATACAACTTAGCATTATCATAAGCTTGACTACGAAATTCGTCAAGTCATTGAGTTGTAGTAATCTCTTGTCATTTGCCGATTTTTCATCAAAATTCAAAAATTTTATGCCCAAAATGATTTATGTTCAAGTTCAACAGGCAAGTGACAAGATTTACCATACAGGAGTTGATAAGGAGACATACCAATTGGTGTTTTGAACGCAGTTCTGTAGGCCCACAATGTATCATCAATTTTCCTTGACCAATCTTTTCTGGAAGCATTTACCACCTTCTCCAGGATCCTCTTCAATTCCCTATTGGAAATTTCAACTTGTCCACTTGTTTGAGGGTGGTATGGGGTGGCTACCTTGTGTTTGACTCCATATTTTTGTAGAAGACTCTCCAATTGCTTATTGCAAAAGTGACTTCCACCATCACTAATCAAGGTTCTAGGAACTCCAAACCTTGAGAAGATCATCTTCCTAAGAAAATTCACCACCACTTTTGCCTCATTAGTGGGGGAGGCAATTGCTTCCACCCATTTGGATACATAGTCTACTGCTACCAGAATATACAAGTTGGAGTAGGAGATGGAAAGGGACCCATGAAATCTATTCCCCAAACATCAAACAAATCCACTTCAAGAATGAACTGCTGAGGCATTTCATGCTTCCGTGATATGTTTCCAGTTCTTTGGCATCTATCACATCTCTCTACAAAAGCTCTTGCGTCCTTGAAAATTGTTGGCCAGTATAGCCCACTTTGTAGGACCTTGGCTGCGGTTCTTCTCCACTGAAGTGTCCACCATATTCAGAACCATGACAGTGCCATAAAACATTATATACTTCTTCTTCTGGGATGCACCTTCTAATTACTCCATCACTGCACCTTTTGAACAAATAAGGTTCATCCCATAAGAAGTACCTAGCATCATGCAAGAATTTCTTCTTCTGATTCCACTTCATTTCACTTGGAACCCTTCCCCCGACTTTATAGTTTGCTATGTCAGCAAACCATGGTAAACACTTGTATTGCTAGGAGTTGTTCATCTGGAAACTCTTCATTCACTGGCATCTTACTCCTTGCTCTTCTCCCTGTGCAATCCTTGACAAGTGTCTGCCACTAAGTTTTCTGAGCCTTTCTTATCCCTGATCTCAATGTTGAACTCTTGTAGCAACAGCACCCATCTAATCAGTCTTGGCTTTGCATCCTGTTTACTCATCAAATACTTAAGAGCAGAGTGATCAGTATAGACTATTACTTTTGACCCAACCAAATAAGACCTGAATTTATCAAAAGCAAAAACTACAGCCAATAATTCCTTCTCTGTTGTTGCATAATTTTTTGAGCATCATTTAATACACGACTTGCATAATAAATCACATGCAACAACTTGTCTTTTCTTTGTCCTAAAACAGCCCCAATTGCAAAATCACTTGCATCACACATTAATTCAAATGGTAAGGACCAATCAGGAGGAGAAATTATTGGTGCAGTAACAAGTTTGGTTTTGAGAGTTTCAAAGGCATGCATGCATTCACTGTTAAAATTAAATTGTGAGTCTTTCATTAAAAGACTACTCAATGGTTTGCAATTTTTGAAAAGTCTTTTATGAACCTCCTATAGAACCCAGCATGACCCAAGAAACTTCTCATTGCTTTAACATTTATCGGTGGAGGCAATTTTTCAATTACTTCCACTTTGGCTTTGTCAACTTCAATACCTTTGGAAGAAACTCGGTGTCCAAGAACAATACCTTCTGTTACCATAAAATGACATTTTCCCAATTCAAAACAAGGTTTGTTTCTTGACACTCATTAAAACCAAAGATAGATGGTTGAGACATGACTCAAATGAATTACCAAACACAGAGAAATCATCCATAAATACCTCAATGAATTTTTCTACCATATCAGAGAATATAGAAAGCATGCACCTTTGAAAAGTGGCGGGTGCATTGCACAACCCGAAAGGCATTCTTCGATAGGCAAAAAACTCCATAAGGGCAGGTGAAAGCTGTCTTCTCTTGATCTACCGGATCTACTGCAATTTGATTGTAGCCTGAATAACCATCCAAGAAGCAGTAATATGGATGACCCGCCAACCTCTCCAACATTTGATCAATGAATGGAAGTGGGAAATGATCTTTTCTGGTGGCCACATTTAATCTTCTGTAGTCAATGCACATCCTCCACCCAGTCACTGTCCTTGTAGGAATTAACTCATTGTTTCATTCTTCACCACCGTAATGCCACCTTTCTTGGCACCACTTGAACTGGACTCACCCAAGGACTGTCAGAAATGGGATAAATAATCCCAGCATCCCATAACTTCAGAACTTCCTTCAGCACCACTTCCTTCATGATAGGGTTGAGTCTTCGCTGAGGTTGCACTACTGGTTTTGAGTCTTCTTCCATGAGGATTTTGTGCATGCACATGGTTGGACTAATCCCCTTAAGATCACTAAGCTTCCATCCAATTGCTCCTTTATACTTCTTCAACACTTCCAGTAATTCTCCTTCCTCTTTTCATTCAGTGAAGCATTGATGATCACAGGATGGAACTCGTCATTCCTAGGAAAGCATATTTGAGAGAGGGAGGTATGGTTTCAATTCAGGCCTTGTAATTTCTTGCTTCTCACCTTTTTTTTCAATAACAGCTCCTCTGTTTCTTGTAAAGTCAGGGAAAATTTGACATATTGAGCTCTTCCTGTTCTTTTTCATCATTCCCTTCCACCAAAGCCACTGTTTCTATAATATTATCTCCCCAAGTTAATGCAAACACTTCCTCTATCAAAGGATCTATTGTGTCTATCCTCATGCAATTTTCTTGATCCACAGGAAATTTCATAGAGTTAAAAACATTAAAAACTACCTTTTCATCATGCACCCTTAATGTTAACTCACCTTTTTGCACATCAATTAAGGCTCTACCAGTGGCTAAGAATGGTCTCCCAAGAATAATAGGAGTGTCTTCATCTTCCTCCATGTCAAGCACCACAAAGTCTGCTGGGAAAATGAACTTATCGACTTTGACAAGTGCATTCTCTACAACACCAAATGGAAACTTGATTGAACGATCAGCAAGTTGCAGAGAGATAGAAGTTGCTTCACTTCTTCTATGTTCAACTTCTTCATAATGGACAAAGGCATGAGGTTGATGCTTGCCCCCAAATCACATAAAGCTTTTCCAATGGTCAAACTTCCAATGGTGCAGGGAACATAAAACTTCCCAGGATCCTTTAACTTTTGAGGCATCTTATTTTGAATGACAAGCACTACATTCCTCCGTGAGCATCACTGTTTCATCTTCCCTGAGTGTTCTCTTCCTTGACAACAAATCTTTCATGAACTTGGCATATAAAGGCATTTGCTCCAGTGCCTCAGCAAATGGAATGTTTATTTGCAACTTCCTAAATATGTCCAAGAACTTTGAGAATTGCTTTTCCTGATTTTGCTTTTGAAGTCTTGAGGATATGGCAACCTTGGCTTGTATGGAGCAACTTGAACTTCTTCTTTCTTTTCTTCCTGCATGGGCACTTCTTCTTCTTTTCTTCAATGTTGGGAAGCTCTTTATCTTCTTGTTCACCCCTCACCTCCACTTTCTCTTTCTTTTCTTCTTTTTGTTCTTTAAGTATTTTCCACTCCTTAGGTGAATGGCCTTACAATGCTCCTTAGGATTTGGTTCCGTGTTGCTTGGAAAAATCCCTGCGGGTCTCTCAGAGAGTTGTTTAGCTATTTGACCCACTTGCACCTCCAAGTTCCTTATAGAGGCTTCTTGATTTTTGAAATTAGCCCTTGTCTCCTGCATGAAACTTGAGGTTTGTTGCACAAAAGTAGAAGTAGATTGAGTGAGTTTCTCCATAGCAATCTCCAAAGAAGTTGGTTTAGGAGGACCTTGTGGAGGAATGAATGGGGGTTGTTGATTTGGAGCATGGAATTGCTTCTGCCCTTGATTTCCCCATCCAAAATTTGGATGATTCCTCCATCCCGGATTATAAGTTTTGGAGTAGGGATCATTTTGTTGCCTTGGAGGGTTCCCCATGTAGTTTACTTGCTCCTGTGGAGTTTCCTTGAACAAGTCACAATCTTCATTCTTATGAGACCCACCACAAAGTTCACAGGAAGAAAGTGGAGGTCCTACTGCAGCAACTTGCATTTGTCCCATTTGCTTTGTAAGTGTTGCTAGTTGTTGAGACATCATCTTGTTTTGTGCCAAGAGAGTATCCCATGTGTCTAGCTCCATCATACCTTTCCTTAATGGAGTTCGATCACTTGGACATAGGAAATTATTCTCGGCCATTGTCTCAATCAACTCTAAAGCTTCCTCGGGTGTCTTTCTATGAAGAGATCCTCCAGCACTTGCATTGATCATAGCTCTCGAGCTTTGAGAAACCCCATCATAAAAGGTCTGAATTTGTAACCAGTCAGTATTGCATGGTGTGGACATTTTCGGAGCATCTCCTTGTACCTTTCCCATGCTTCATAGAGTGATTCTCCTTCCTTTTGAGCAAATGAGTTGATGTCATTCCTCAACTTTGCTAGCTTCTGTGGAGGAAAAATACTTAGCTAGAAATTTTGCTAACTAAGTCATCCCAGGTGCTGATGCTTCCAGTGCTGTGATTGCAACCATAGTTTAGCTCTGTCCCTAAGAGAAAAAGGGAAGAGTCTCAACTTGATTGCATCTGAACTCACACCATTGCTTTGATCGTATCGCATAACTGGAGGAAGGTAGCTAAGTGAACGTTAGATCATCCAGAGCTCCTCCACTGAATTGTTCTTGTTGCACCAATTGAATGAGTGAAGGCTTGAGCTCAAAGTTGTTTGCTTTGCACTGGTGGTGGGACAATACTATTTCCACACCCATTAGTGGTAGGTGTGGCCATAGTCTCCCAAAGTCCTTCTTGGCCCATCTCCTTCTTCTGCCATTGCTGCTCTTTTCTTCTCTTGTCTCAACTTCCTCAGAGTCCTTTCAATTTCAGGATCAAAGTATAGCCCTGTTTGTTCTATTTTGCATGCAGAAACAAACACCAAACTGAATAAAAGTGAGGTCTAGCACTTCCCAACGTCACAGTGAAGGGAGTACTAGAGTAGAATAAAAAAAATATCTAATTTAGAAATCACACAATTACTCTAATTGTCAGTTTCAATTAATCCCCGGCAACGGCGCCAAAAACTTGATAGGGCTTCGGCAAGTGCACCGAATCGTACAAGTAATAAAGTCCACGTGAGTGGGTATCGTTCCCACGAGGATTAAAGAACTGAGCAAAAATTTCGTGATGTGAGTCTCTAATTAGACGAATCGAATTACGAGTGATGAATGGATTGAAATCATAAATTCAAAAGAGTATAAAAGTAACAGACAGTAAACTAATTTGAAAAACTTCAAAGAATGAGAGGTTAGGGAATCGGTTCACGTATCTTCTGAAATAATTAAACAATTGCTTCGCCTTCAAATTCTAAAACTTTAATTCAATGAACGAATCTTAAATTGTCATTCCAATTCCTTGGTAATTTAACACTTTTTCTACAAACAATCAGTCAATCCCTTGATCAATCGTTTCATAGAAAAGAAAATATGTTTGATTCAAAGTTCATAAAAATCTTGACTCTATTCCTAGATATCAATCTTTCCGGCAATTTCCCTTGAGCTAATTCACACACTTATTTTCCCAAATAAACGTATGAATCCTAGATAAGTTGAAAAGCGATTTCCCAATCTTCAGAACAACACAATACAAATAAGGTAGTTACCTGAATCGAAGAAGTAGAATTCAAAGGTTTGCAATCATCGGATTAAGTCATAGTGATACGATTCCCCTATCCCTAACAAGGAATTAGTTGCTCATAATCAAAGTAAACAAAACAAAGAAATTGATAGAAAGCAGGTTAAAGAACGAATAACTCATTGTATTGAAAAACAGAGTAAAAACAGAGTACTGGAATGAAAAACAAACTGCTGCTGAAATAAGGATTCAAGATGAGCGATCAGATAATAGATTTTTATTTCCCCCTATTCTAGTCCTATATATAATCAGATAGTCTAGAATTTAAATTGATTACAGAGGGATTTTGTTTAAAAATAACTAAGAGTGTAATATCTAAACAGATTTAATCCTGAATTATACATGCTCTGTTTCCATTTTTATCCGGACGCAAGGCGTAGATTGGACGCGAGGCGCTGCATGGATGGCTTCTTCCGGGCGCAACGCGTGCGAGGGGCGCAAGGCGCCAGGCCGGAAGGCAACACGGGCGCAACGCGTGCGAGATGCGCAAGGCGCCAGGCCGGGAAGGGGGCGCAACGCGTGCGAGATGCGCAAGGCGCCAGGCCGGGAAGGCGATGGGCGCAACGCGCGAGATGCGCAAGGCGCCAGGGGAAGGCGGGCGCAACGCGTTAGCAGGGCGCAAGGCGCAGCAGGTGGAGAGTTCACGGGCGCAACGCGCTGGCAGTGCGCAAGGCGCCAGGCTTCCGCACAACTTCCGAATTGTTTCTGACTTTGAGGCGCAGTGCGTGCATCAGGCGCAACGCGTTAGCATTGGTACTTCGAACTGCTTCTCTGTTGCTATTACTTCATGAATTATCTGCCCATTTCCTGAAATCAACACCAAATAATACCCAAAACATAATATAACCAGGAAAATTCCATTTCATTCTTAAAACACTCATTCACCCTAAAAACATACTAAAAACATACTGAGTTTACTTTAAACTAACAAAATTTATTAGAATTCAAATCACAAA
>CM024269.1:15555446-15704401 GCA_013621005.1 Aeschynomene evenia | reverse complement strand
TGTATTTCTGATGATAATATGGTAACTTCGAACCAAGTAAATGATTTATTATTTCATAATAATCATGTTATCTCTTCTGAAAATATAACCAGAGGTAAAAATGAAATGAAATCCCTTGATCAAAATCTCATAATTGGTGAAACTTCACATGGTGTTAGAACTAGGAGATCACTAAATTCAAATTATGCTTTTGTATCTCTAGTTGAACCTGATTCTGTTTCTGATGCCTTAAAAGATAAAAACTGGTTAGATGCTATGAGAGAGGAACTATATCAGTTTGAGAGAAACAAAGTATGGTTTTTAGTTGAGAAACCTAAAGGAAAAACAGTGATAGGCACTAGATGGATTTTCAGAAACAAACTATATCAAAATGGTGAAGTAGTGAGAAACAAGGCTAGATTAGTGGCTCAGGGATATACACAGCAAGAAGGTATTGATTATGATGAAACTTATGCTCCTGTTGCTAGGATAGAAGCTATCAGAATATTGTTATCTTTTGCTTGTTATAAAAACTTCATTTTGTATCAAATGGATGTTAAATCAGCTTTCTTAAATGGTTATATTTCTGAAGAAGTGTATGTTAAGCAACCCCCCAGTTTTGAAAATAAAAAATATCAAAATCATGTTTACAAGTTGACAAAAGCTTTATATGGTTTGAAACAAGCTCCAAGAGCTTGGTATGAGAGATTAAGCTCCTTTTTGATGAAGAATGGATTCAGAAGAGACTTAGTGGATAATACTTTATTCACATTGCATAAAGATAAGCATTTGTTGATTGTGCAGATTTATGTGGATGACATTATTTTTGGTTCTACTAACACAAGTCTTTGTGAGTATTTTTCTAAGTTGATGAAAAAGGAATTTGAAATGAGCATGATGGGAGAACTTAGATTCTTCTTGGGACTTCAAATTCAGCAACTAGAAAATGGTATATTCATTCATCAATCTAAATATTGTAATGAATTGCTAAAGAAATACAATATGCTAGAGTGTAAGTCTATGTCTACACCTATACACCCCTCACAATCTCTTGAACATGATGAAAATGAAGAGAATGTAAATGAATCTGAGTATAGAGGCATGATAGGTTCTTTGCTTTACTTAACATCAAGTAGACCTGATATTAAGTTTAGTGTAGGATATTGTGCTAGATTTCAATCAAAACCAAAAGTTTCTCATTTAGGATTAGTAAAAAGGATCTTTAGATATCTTAAAGGTACTACTAATCTTGGTCTTTTCTATAAGAAAGGAGATACTTTTGATGTGTTAGGCTATACAGATTCAGATTTTGCTGGTGATAAACTAGAAAGGAAAAGCACTACTAGAGGATGTTGTCTTCTAGGAAACAAATTGGTAACTTGGTCATGCAATAAACAAGACACTGTTGCATTATCAACTGCTGAAGCGGAGTATGTTGCTGCATCATCAAATTGCAAACAACTTTTATGGATCAGAAACCAATTAGAAGATTATCACTTGAGGTACAAGTCTTTACCTTTGCTTTGTGATAGTACAAGTGCTATTTGCATTGCTAAAAATCCTGTATTGCATTCTAGAACTAAACACATTGACATCAAACATCACTTTATTAGAGATCATGTTTTAAAAGTTGATATTGAACTGAAATTTGTTGAAACTGAACACAACTTGGCTGATATCTTTACCAAACCCCTATCAGAAGATAGATTTGTATTTCTTAGAAACAAACTCAACATTATATCTGTTTAAACCTTTTTGATTATGACAAAAAGGGGGAGAATGATTAGATGTAATCTTTCTGGAAAATAATTCAGAAAGGGGGAGTTTATAATACATTTCTAATACTAAAATTTAGTTTCAGATAACACTACATATATTTTCTGATATGAATATGTCATGTAGGGGGAGATATATGTTTTTATCTGTTATGAATGTTATGTTTAGGGGGAGATATATGTCATTATCTGGATGTATGATTCTTATTGATACATGTGTTGTTCAGAAAGTAGTATGATAATACATACTGCATACTGTTTTGATTTCTGAAACATTATTTCTGATGATTTCTGATGATTATATAACTTCTGATATAATAATATATGAGTTTCTGAAAGTATCTTTTGGAAAAGTGTTTTCTAAACTCGATATCAATGCTATATTTTTTTGTTTTAAAAATCTGAAAAAGCATCGAAAGATTACATAAGTTTTGTGTAACACCCTACTAGATAGCCCTTAATGTTTAAGACATTTTAGGCCATTTCGTAAGGGTTACTTCCTGTTATCATAAATATTTTTACATTTAAAGTACATATATGCGGAAAATACTAGGAGAAATTTTCGTAAATCATTTGCGGAATACAAAATAAGGGCCTTGCGAGATAATACAACGTATATAGACGTAGAAATAATAATTCTGAATAATACCTCAATGCAATACATTAATCAATCAAAATCTCTCATATCACAAGTCAATCAAAGGTAATAATAGGTGTAATCTCATGACCCCAAAAACGAGACTCACAAGACTCCACTAATATAATCCACCAATAAAAATACTTGCCGGCTAACAAAGGTCCGGACTTAGAAAAATAAATGGAAATACAACAAATAACTCAACAACATATAATCCATGAAAGAAATAACTCAAAGACATGGTCTATAAATGAAATCTGGTAAAATAGCAATAAATGAGGTCTAGTCTATGACTGTTCGGGTTCCAAACTCGCGTCGTCCTCCTGCTGATACTCATCATCTAAAAGGGGTGAAATAACATGGGGTGAGTACTTGAAAGTAACTCAGTAGGGGAGTTGTCCCGGGTTTAATTAATAAATAAGTGAGCATGAATGAATTCAATTCAATTATAAGTTCCAAAATAATCTTATCCCGGTACGACTACCTATGTGCGTCTTGTTCCTTTTAAATTAACAGTTATACAGAACATAAACAGTCATCAATACGTGGTGTGATAAGTGCTTAACTATCATATAAATAAACATAAGATAAAATAGCATTCTTGTCTATAACATATATCTCATATTCTTTACATAGATTATCTTGAGTCTTTTAAGCATACTTAGTATGCCTGTGGATCCGTTTTAATTAAAGCACGCCCTTTTGGTGCCCGTGGATCATTTACATTGTTTTGGCCTGACCACCCTCCTGTAACCTCCGCATCGCCGACCCTAGGTATGAGCTCATCCTATACTATTGGGTAGAGGGGGTAATTCACCTTCCGCTAATGAGTCGTTACAACCGAGGTTGCCAGCCCCCTGTAACGTTCATCACGAACGGAGAGGCTACTCTGTGTGTTTTCAACTTTCTTTTCACTTTGCACATTAATCTCTTTATATAACATGTACTTATTCATCATATACATCATATAATCCTTTCAAACAGCATATATAATCACATATATTCCATAGGATATTCATATATATCATTCATACAAGTCGTAGAACACATTAGGGTACATAAAGGGTCAAAACGGTTCATTTTCGCACAAACAACAATGTTGTAATCGATTACCACGGGAACGATTACAGGACCCCTGTAATCGATTAACAGAGAGCACACGTTTCTGACGATTCGAAATTCACTTGCTGTAATCGATTGCAAACTCGTGGGAATCGATTACAGCGTCGTAATACACGATTCTAGAGTTCCAAAACACGATTTTCCATAGCCAATTGCCAAGATAATAACCTAGAATCGTTCCAATCATTAGAGAACATAGCCATACAAAAATCATTCATAAAAATACAATTTAAACACTTTTTAATCAGTGAAAACACTTTTAATTTCAAAACCAATCGGTGCAATTTACCCCTTTCATGAACCCTAATGGGAAAAACTACAAGAACCTCAATTTCATCAAAAATCATTATCATCATGCATGAAATTCAACATTTAGAATGTCTAATCCCCTACCTCTTAGAAGACAACCGCAAAACCTTGATGACAACACTCAACCCCGACGTTCCCCGTGAATACTCTTTCACTCTCTAAACCCACGAACGGTCCGGTGACAACGGTGACACTTGATGAAGAAAAGAAACCGGTGGTTATGTGTATTTCGGTGTGAGGATCAAGAATATGTGGTCGGTTTCTTGATCGGGTGAGAATTGGTGGGTGTTTCTTGGTGTGGAATGGTTATGGCTTTGTATATTTTTGAGAGAGAGACCTATGGAGGCTCAACGATGGAGAGAGAGGATTTTCTGATGGAATGAGAGTGGTATTAGGGTTTACACACGTGGTGGCTAGGTTAAACATGATCTGGAGTCACCATGGGGCCCGAAGGTCACTTAAACGCGCTGAAAAACGCGTTCTGCGCACATGGTAATCGATTACATCGATTTTGTAATCGATTACACATGGCGAAAACAGCTGTAATCGATTACCACGGGATGGTAATCGATTACTGGGCTATGAAAAAGCTCCAAAACACTTCTAAAACGCCCTGACTCGTACTTTAACATCCATATATCCTTTTTAACTTTTAAACATCATGAAATCACAAACTTGGGCACATAAAACACATAGCATACAATACTTTAAGCTAGGAGAAACTTATCCACTCAAATCCAATTAAGTCCCAACTAAGGTCCTTTACCCTTAATTTCTCTTAATTAACACTTAATTAAAGATCGGGGTGTTACATTTCCCCCCCCCCCCTAAAAAGAATTTTGTCCCCGAAATTCGTACCTGTAAACATAAGCGGAAACTGACGACGCATCTCGTCCTCCAGCTCCCATGTGAAGTCGCCTAGCCGACCTCCGCCCCAGGCCACCTTGACCAAAGGCACATCCTTCCGTCTTAACCTTTTTACGCTGCGGTCAACGATACTCATAGGGGGTAACTCAAAACTCAAATCATCCCTTAGTTGTACACTTTCCGACTCAAGGACATGACTTGATTCAGACACATAATTTCTCAATTGTGAGACATGAAAGACGTTATTCAAGTTTGAGAGGGTGGGAGGTAAGGCCACTCGGTAGGCGACTGGCCCGACACGACTCAGGATCTCAAAGGGACCAAGGTACCTAGGGCTAAGCTTTCTAACCTTCAGGGCTCGTCCTATACCTGTCGTGGGGGTAACCCGCAAAAAGACGTGTTCGCCTACTGGGAACTCTAAGGGTCGTCTCCTCTGGTCAGCATAGCTCTTTTGGCGGCTTTGGGCCGCGAGCATCCTCTCCCTAATCATCCTCACCTGCTCCAAGGTCTCTCTCACCAACTCAGGTCCTAACACACTCGCCTCTCCCGGGTCATGCCAACACAAGGGTGATCTACACTTCCATCCATACAAAGCCTCGAAAGGCGTCATCCCTATGCTTGCCTGGTAGCTGTTGTTGTAGGAGAACTCTATTAAGGGCAACAACTTGTCCCAACTCCCATGTCCGTCAAGTATGCACGCTCTCAACATGTCCTCCAGGGTCTGGATAGTCCTCTCCGACTTACCATCCGTCTGCGGATGATATGCCGTACTCATGCTCAATTCCGAGCCGAGCGCTTTCTGGAAAGCTCCCCAGAAGCGAGACGCGAACCTCGGATCACGATCCGAGACTATCGTCTTCGGCACACCATGCAACTTCACAACTTCCCGGATATAGATCTCAGCTAGCTTCTCCAAGGGGTAGGTCATCCTGATCGCCTGAAAGTGAACCGACTTGGTCAGTCGATCAACGATAACCCACACCGCGTCGTGCCCCGCCTGAGTCCTTGGCAATCCGGAAACAAAGTCCATGGATATCTTTTCCCACTTCCACTCAGGTACACTCAGCGGCTACAGTAGTCCTGGCATCCTCCTGTGCTCCGCCTTCACCTTTTGGCAGACTAGACATCTGCTAACCCACTCCACTACATCCCTTTTCAGTCCCTGCCACCAGAACATCTTCCTCAGGTCCTGATACATCTTGTCTATCCCGGGGTGAATGGTGAAATGGCTCTTATGAGCCTCTTCCAGAATCGCTCTCCGAAGGTCACCACTCGCAAGAACGCAGACACGCCCCTCAAACCTCCACAGACCATCTCCGTCCAACCGAAAACCCTGCATCCTCCCTTCGCTGACAGCCTTCAACACTTTCCCGAACTCCTCATCCTCCTCCTGCGCCTTAGCTATGTCCCTTAGGAAAACACTCGACACCTGAAGCTGACTCACTCTCACACTGGTGGGGGTAAGGGTAACTCCTAGGTCAAGGTCTCTAAACTGCTCTATTAGCTGCGCCTCTCTAACCATCATGTGGGCCACGCTCACCGTCCTGCGACTCAAAGCGTCTGCCACCACATTCGCCTTCCCTGGATGGTATTTCAACTCAAAATCGTAGTCCTTCAGGAACTCCACCCAGCGTCTCTGCCTCATGTTCAACTCCTTCTGATCAAACAGATACCTAAGACTCTTATGATCAGAGAACACCTCAAACCTGACTCCATAAAGTTAGTGCTTCCACATCTTTAAAGCAAACACTACCGCCACAAGCTCCAAGTCGTGGGTAGGGTAATTAAGCTCCCTTCCCTGAAGCATCACAGTAAACCTTGAAAGGTTCACCGGGGTCCGGTAACGTAAGCACTAGAGTCGAGGTCAACCTCCCTTTCAACTCCGTGAAGCTACTCTCGCACTCATCCGACCATACGAAAGCAACGTTCTTCATAGTAAGCTTCGTTAAGGGTAATGCTATCTGGGAGAAGTTCGAAATGAACCTACGGTAATATCCGGCTAGCCCGAGAAAGCTCTGAGTCTCTGTCACCGTAGTGGGTCGCTCCCAGCTCATCACAGCCTCTATCTTACTAGGGTCCACGGAGATGCCTCCCTTTGACACCACGTGTCCCAGAAACTTCACTTCCTCCATCCAAAACTCACACTTAGACAGCTTGGCAAACAACTTATTCTCCTTCAGCACCTCCAACACTACCTTTAAGTGAACCTCATGCTCCTCATGCGTCTCCGAATAGATAAGAATGTCGTCGATGAAGACAACAACGAATCTATCCAAATAGGGTCTAAAGATCCTGTTCATGTAATCCATGAACACCGCCTAAGCATTGGTCAGCCCAAAGGACATGATCGTGAACTCGTAGTGACCATAACGAGTCCTGAAAGCCGTCTTCGGGATGTCCTCATCTCTTACCCGAATCTCACTACTAGAAACACGGAAAATTTCGAGGGGATTTCCGATGGGCTTCCGACGGAAAAAATAAATTCCGATGGGTTCCCGACGGGTATTTTCAAAAAATGACCCCTCGGAATCCCGCTTGTCGGGAAAAACCTCCGACGGCATAATTAAGAAAAACCGTTAGAATATCTTCGAGGAACTTCCGACGGTTTATTCTGAAAAAACCGTCGGAGGTTTCCGATAGAGTTCCGATGGTTAGGGTTAGAAAGATCGTCGGAAGTTTCAGATGGACTTCCGACGGTTAGGGTTAGGGATGTTGTCGGAAGTTTCCGATCGGTTGGCCACGGCTAGGGTTAGAAATTGCCGTCGGATATTTCCAGTGGGTTTCCGGCGGTTTCGGTTTGAATTTTCCGAGCGATTTTCGATGGGTTTTGGTTAAGAAGCTACAGGATAATTTCATTAATTTCGGACGGATTTCCGGCGGTTTGGGTTTGAATTTTCTGAGGGATTTCCGATGGGTTTTGGTTAAGAAGCTACAGGATAATTTCATTAATTTCGGACGGATTTCCGACGGAAAAAATAAGAAAAAAATGTCGCGACGTGGTCAAAATGTCGCCATGCTTCCCCATGCGACAGATGAGTCATCACACCATCAAACCTTTGATTATCAAAATGTCATCTCATGTGCGGAGCAGAACTCATGGAGGCATACAATCGCTTTAGCTTATGTATAAGAGGCAAATAATGCATTCTTTTTTGAGGAACCTCCTTAGACCAATGACTGCCACGACGTTTGGGTTTATACCTAGGTTCTTCACAAAACTTGCATTGTGTAAGCTCTGAATCATCTTTGTAGTACAACATACACCCATTGACGCAACAATCAATCTTCACCTCGCACAATCCTAATTTACTAACCAACTTCTTAGCTTGATAAAAGTCTTTTGGGATACAATCTGGTTGAACACTAAGCTCACGTATCAAATCTGCCCACTGGTCAAATGAACTCTGACTATGGTTACCCTCAGACTTAATACTAAGCATTCGAACCGCTAAGGATAGTTCTGAATGAACACAACCTTCCCATAAAGGTTGATGTGCAGCATCCAGTAGTCTAAAAAAGTTTTGTGCATCTTCATTAGGGACTTCCTCAACCGGTTCGGGAATTCCTCTGGTCTCCGGGAAGTATCCGTCAAAAGTCATCTGCTCGTAACAATTCAAATTTTCTTGCCATGCAACAGGATTACTACTTTCACCCACTCCCAATCCACCATGTTCCTCTACCGTAATTTCCTCCCCATGTTGGGACCACACATAATAGTATGCTTTAAAACCATGGTGCATAAGGTGAACCTTTACATTATCAACCTCTGAAAGTTTCCGACACCTACACTTGGCACACGGACACCTTATCTTACCCTCTGCAATGTACTCTTCAGTTCTACATGCAACATCCATAAACACATCGAGACCTCTAATGAACGATGGTTTAATTCCGCCTCTGTTATGATGAAGCCTATCGTACATCCACGATCGATCCGCACGAGACATTATAGTGTGTTTTACAGTCTAGCAACCTAATGCATTGTTGGAAATTTCATTAAACATATTTTACATTAATATCTCTTTATTATATAAGTTTTTATTAAACACATGTTCAGTTAACCTAATTTCGACAGAGTGCCCCTATATATAACCAAAGTCAACCAATAAATATCAATTGCCGGAGATAAGGACCGATCCCAGTCAAAGTCATCTACCCTAAGGTTCTTAGCAACATTTGTAATTTGAACATCAATATCATAACATATACGAATCATATTATACAACAATCATATATCATCGTGAGATTGATTTAATATATGAACATACTATCATCAAACATAACAATCAACAAATATCAAAATTTTGGTCAAATTTTCCATCAAATAACAATTCTTATTATACCACTATATATGTTGATTGATGAGGACCTAACACTTTTCCCGTCTCTTCGAGATTGGAACAAGTCTGATCACTAGTGGCTCAAACCAGGGACGCGACATGTTCCAGTCCCAAAAGAGACGGGAAATTGTGTACTCCTCTTTTTGTTCAGGTATACGTACAAATTTTAATTGATCTTTGCTTAATTAATTGATCTAACTTTCTTAATTTTTATCTTTGTTGATTGATGAGGACATAACACTTTTCCCGTCTCTTCGCGATTGGAACAAGTCTGATCACTGGCTCAAACCAGGGACGCGACATGTTCCAGTCGCACAAGAGACGGGAAATTGTGTACGCCCCCCTCTTCAAGTATACGTACAAATTTGTGATTGATCTAACTTTCTTATTAATCATGTATTGTACTTTATGAAATATATTTTATCAAATAAATATTTTATGAAATATATTATTTTATGAAATATATTATTTTATGAAATTAGTTTACCAAAACTCACTCAATTATATTTTATCACATAAATATTTTTCAATTTTAAGTTTAATTATCAATTTTCATTTAACAATTGTAACTTAAATAATTTATATCTCAATTATAACTCAATTATATCTCTTTTTTCAATTATAACAATTATAACTCAATTATATTTTTTTTTCAATTTTAATTTATCAGTTATAACTTAATAAAATTTAACAAATTGAAAATTAAGAACACTTACCTTGACAGAGTAGTAGCGGCAGCGACAGTGGTGGTGACAGCGGCGGCGGCGGGCAGTGGCGGAACTGGTGGTGGCGCAGGGAACCGGGACTGGCAGCGCAGCGGCGGCGTTCGGGCAGAGGAGGCGGCAGTGGGCCGGAGTCAGGGCCGGTGGTGACGAGGCGGTGGCGGGGTGGTTCGCGGCGGCTCTGTTGGGAACAAAAAACAAAATCAAAATACAAACCAAATAAAAAAACCAATCGGTTAGAAATGTAGCTCTACTCACCGTGAACAAGATGGTGGTCTCCTTTTTTGGAAACCACCGTCAACGACGGCGCAACGACGCCTTCAAGGTGGCGGACATGAGAGAGAGAGAGAGAGCGAGAGAGAGAGAGAGAAGTTACGGCGCATAGTGAGGAAGGAGACGCGGTCTCATGTTTAAGTTCACACTTACCGGGGGGCTTCCGAGGGTCTTCTGACGGCTACATGATACGCACCGTTTCATTAAACGGTCTAATGGCGCCCAAACCCTAATTCGCCAACTTCCGTCGGAACACCCTCGGTTATTCAAAATTTAAATTTCCGAGGGTTTTCCAATAGGAAACCATGAAACGCAGCGTTTCAGCCACGCGCGAGGGGAATCTCAATCGAAACGGTCCATTACGCCCTCGGAAAACCGCCGGAACTCTTCGTATTCAGACGGTTTTCCGACGGACGTCCATGAAACTCTTAACATTTTATTTTATAATATACTAACAAATTAATTTAATCAGTTCAATTCTTAATATATAACAAAGGATCCATCATATATTATTGTTGTCAGGAGCTGTGTTGTCCTGATGAACTCAATTGATGAGTTATCTTGGTGTTCTCTTATATATAAGTACTTGAGAGTCTCCCTGGCTCTCAAGTCAGTCGTCAATGTTGTTGGCTACTTCGAACACACCGTTCAACTAATTAATGATTTTATTGGACGAAATATCATTTATTAATATTATTTTACTAATACAAACACTCCAGACATTTAAATCCGTTTAATATCACCTTAAATCCAATAATTAAAGTAAGTTTATTAAACATCACGGACCCTCGGAAGTCCGCCGAAAAGTATTATAACTTCCGAGGGTCTTCCGACGATTTACAAAAACCCCATAACCTAACCCTAACCCTGTCGAGAACCCTCGGAACTCCGCCTGAATAGTATATGATTTTCCGGGGGTCTTCCGACGGTTAACCGAAACCCTATACCTAACCCTAACCCTGTCGAGAACCCTCGGAAGTCCGCCGAAACATATTATTACTTCCGAGGGTCTTCCGACGGTGCTCAGAGACCCCATAACCTAACCCTAACCCTGTCGAGAACCCTCGGAACTCCGCCGAAACATATTATTACTTCCGAGGGTCTTCCGACGATCCCCAGAAACCCCATAACCTAACCCTACCCCTGTCGAGAACCCTCGGAACTCCGCCGGAACAGTATATGATTTTCCGGGGGTCTTCCGACGGTTTAGAGAAACCCTACACCTTAACCCTAACCCTGTCGTCTGCCCTCGGAAGTCTGCCGAAAGGTGTTATTACTTCCGAGGGTCTTGCGACGACGGTTGTTCAAGCCCTCGGAATTCCATCGGTATATTATGGCGGGAATGATGGCGCGCATTCCCGCGCTATATTGCGAGGGCTTTCCGACGGATTTTCTTCAATTTGATGTCACTTTGTGGTCAGCGGAAGATGCCACCGGAAACCCCTCGGAATATTCCGACGGGAAAAAAGCCGTCGGAAAAGCTCGTCGGAAAACTCCGTGTTTCTAGTAGTGTCTGATGGTACCCTGACCTCAAGTCTATCTTCGAAAACACCTGGGCACCTGATGTAGCTAAAAGCGTCGTTATTTATTTTAACTACAATCAATTTAGAATTTAAGAACAAGTTTTCCAAAAAGGATTGAATTGAATAACTATAGTAGTATAGCTAGTCAACCCAAGTCGTCTCTCAAGGAGGCTTATCTCATTGATCTAATATGTATAGCATATGTAATGTTGGGATTGTGTAAGAAGTAAATAAAGCTATGAAATTGAAAGGAAATAACAATGTAAAATAGTCTTGGTGTTGGGATATGCATCAAACCATATTTTCCCCATCCTAAACCCACTTAAGCATTTTATCAAACACCTTGCAAGCAACTTACACATGCATAGAAATTGCTCTACCAAAAAGACTTGAACCCAAACCAAATTAGCAAAACTAACTTAGACACATGCAAACCTAATTCCCAATCAAGAATTATTCCTAATCTCCAAGCTAATGGGCATCAAATGATAATCCTCACTCAACACCCAAAAACACTCAAATGCATAATAATCTCCCAATCAAGAAACTAAAATGTATTCAAGATACAATCAAAATAAGCAAGCATGAATCCACACAAACAAACTTTAATTGCATTTGAAACCAATAAATAAGGAAGCTAGAGCAAGAGACAATTAATGGGTTTCAAGAGAAAGTATGATTCTAGCAATCCCAACACCAAGAACAAAGTAAATTACTCAACCATAATTAAATGCAAACAAGAATTAAGAAATAAAAGCAATAGAAATAATGAAGATGAAAATAGAAATTAAATTGAACTTGCCAATTGTATGAGTAATGTGGAAAGAAATTGTAGAGAGAACTTAGAGAGAATGGAGAGCTTCTCTCTCTAAAATTCTAATCTAAAAACCTAATAAAAATGACTAAAAGAAAGTGTGTCCAATTCCCCAATCTGATATGGGATTTATATAGACATAAAAACAAATTGAAATTACTAAAAAGCTCATGCACTAAACCTTTACAAACATATAAGACAAGGGTAAATTGGAACTTGCACAAAATGTCATAACTAAGACAACTCAGCAATGTGTAGTTTATGTCCGAAATGTTGCAGCTAGTTTTTGAAGCCTTTAATGAACTCTTTTAGCCTCGAGCTCTGAAGCACAGTTGTGGCTCTATTTCTCAGCTTTCCATAGCCACAAAAATCATCCAATTCCAGTAAGTGTAGCTCAAGATATTGCAAAAACACTGAGTGCTGCTCCAGAATACTGTCATAGACGCTTCATTAACTTTGAGTCCACTTATGAGCTTCTTAGTGACCTCAATTGCTTTCGAGCTCTGAAGATGAAATGAAGCCTTGTGTCTTAGTTTTACAATGCCACTAAAATCAAGTGATTCCAACATCTGTAGCTCTAGTTCCAGCCTCTGCAACACTGGCTGCTCAGGAATGTTGCTCCAGAATTCTGCAGCAAGCTTGACTCCACTTGAAGCTCCAATTTGAAGTCTTTATGCTTTGAATCAGCTTTCGCGTTCTTCATGAAAGTTGTAGACCTGTGTCTAAGCTTTCCAACAAGACAAAGAACACAAAATTCCAGTTTATAGAACTCAAGGTATAAGCCAATTACAGAAATGTGTTGAAAAGAACAAAATGCTGGAAAAATGCACAAAGCTCCAAATTAAGTTCCAAATGTCAAATATGATGCAAAAGTGGTCAATTAGGCTCAAGAGTGGTTAATTGGCATGCATTCAAAGGGGATTAATCACTAAAAATTATGCTCTATCAGCACCTCTCAGCTGGTCCATCAAATCATCAATCCTAGGCAGTGGGTACTTGTTCTTGATGGTCACCTTGTTCAACTGCCTGTAGTTGATACATAGCCTCATACTCCCATCCTTCTTCTTCACAAACAGAACCGGCGCCCCCCATGGTGACACACTAGGTCTAACGAACCGTTTCTCCAACAGCTCCTCCAACTGTGTCTTAAGCTCCGCCAACTCTCCGGGTGCCATTCTATAAGGTGCTATGGATATGGGTCCGGTCCCGGGCATCAGGTTCATGGAAAACTCTACCTCTCTGGTTAGGGGAAACTCAGGTATATCCTCTGGGAAAACCTCCAGGTAGTCTCTCACTATGTGTAGCTCACTCAACACCTGACCCTTCTCTATCTCACTAGCGACGAGGAAAACGTAGGCATTGCTCATAACCCCACAACAGTTCAGCCTAATAGCACTAACATATAGGTCTACAGGGGTGACACATGCAGAAGGAATATAAGGAAAGATAACAGACTTTGCATGGCAATCAAGCAGGACTCGATTGGCGGACAACCAATCCATGCCTAAGATAATGCCTAGACCTGTCATGGGCAAGCAGATGAGATCAAATGTAAATGCCCTATCATCTATATGAAACTTACACTTTATGCAAACTAAGCATGTCCTAATGGGTATAACAGTAGGGGTGGATACTAACAAATCAAAAGGTAGCTCTGACATGTGCAAACCTAGGCTCCTAGCATGATCATGTGAAATGAATGAATGCGTAGCACCGGAATCATACAGTACAACTAAGGATCTGCCATAAATCATACACGTACCCCTAATGAGATCGTCGGACCGCTCTGCGCCCTCCGCTAAAACCGTGAATACC
Source organism: Aeschynomene evenia (assembly GCA_013621005.1). Lineage (NCBI taxonomy): Eukaryota > Viridiplantae > Streptophyta > Magnoliopsida > Fabales > Fabaceae > Aeschynomene > Aeschynomene evenia. The sequence continues at coordinate 15,690,225 of CM024269.1, read as the reverse complement.
TTGCCTTGGTGTTGTGGCCTAAGAGAGGAAGAAGGCTGTGAACCTGTAGCTCTGCAGTCTCTGAAGATGTGACTCAGTTGGCCACAACGATAACAGACACCCTGCCCAGCGTGACAAACCCCAGGGTGAAGCTTGCCGCATGTGGCACATGGAGGTCGTGGTGCTGCTATCGCCGGACGCGGCTGCTGCTGCTGCTGTGGGCGCGGCTGAGTCTATTGCCTGCGAGGCTGGCCATACGGCTGAAAGCGTGCAGGGGCGGGGCGGTTAGTCTGCTGAGGTGCCACACCCCTCCTCTGAGGATCGACCCTCTGTGGAGCCACTGGGCGGCTCGTCTCCTCTACTATTCTGCAGGTGTCCACCATCTCCCGGTAGTCTCTGATCTTCATATGCTTAACCATCCTCTTGATGTCTTGGTTAAGCCCAACACAAAACTTCATGCACTTCAAGCTCTCCTTTGGGTTCTCCTGGTAGACTCGGAAAACCTTATAAGCTCCTCAAACTTAGCAATATACTCTGGAATAGTCATTGTGCCCTGGCGGAGATCAAGGAACTCCATCTCCTTGTCTTGGCGAACGGTCTCTGGAAAGTACTTCTCATAGAACATGTCTTTAAACATGTCCCATGTGATAGCTACGCCCGCCGCATCAGAAGCGCGACGAGCGTCGTTCCACCAAGAACGCGCTTCCATCTGTAGCATGAAAGTGGCCAGCTGCGTCTTCTGAACCTCGGTGCACTGAACCACCGTGAAGATATCCTCTATACCTCTCAACCAATCCTCGGCTTCAGAAGGGTTGACAGTGCCGAGAAATGGGGAGCGATTAGCCCTCTTGAAGTCAGCAAAGTATGAGCTGCCATTACCCGTAGGTGGTGCTGCAGGTGGAGTAGTGTGTTGTTGGGTCATATGGCCCACCATCCTATTCATGGCCCTTGCCATCTCCATGAACGACTTCGCCGAAACCCCGCTTCCTTGCCCGTTTTCCTCATAAGTGTCGCGATCGTCCCTAGTACGTCTGTTCTGTGGTGCCATATTCCTGTGCACACAAAACAAGAAACATTGAGTTGATCAGGCTCCATATTAAAGTTGTGTATGCACAGTTACTATGACAGTAAAACAGATCAATCATGCACCCCAAACTTAACTAAAATACATAAGAGGCATACGCATGATACAACTAACGTGCATGCAACAATAGCATAACAGGTCCATTACCCCAAGCCCTGTAGGATAGACCCGCTCTGATACCAAAATGTAACACCCTACTAGATAGCCCTTAATGCTTAAGACATTTTAGGCCATTTCGTAAGGGTTACTTCCAGTTATCATAAATATTTTTATATTTAAAGTACATATACGCGGAAAATACGTGGGCGAAATTTTCGTAAATCATTTGCGGAATACAAAATAAAGGCCTTGCGAGATAATACAACGTATATAGACGTAGAAATAATAACTCTGAATAATACCTCAATGCAATACATTAATCAATCAAAATCTCCCAAGTCACACATCAATTAAAGGTAATAATAGGTGTAATCTCATGAGCCCAAAAACAAGACTCACAAGACTCCACTAATACAATCCATCAATATAAATACTTGCCGGCTAACAAAGGTCCGGACTTAGAAACATAAATGGAAATATAACAAATAACTCAACAACATATAATCCATGAAAGAAATAACTCAAAGACATGGTCTATAAATGAAATCCGGTAAAATAGCAATAAATGAGGTCTAGTCATAGACTATTCGGGTTCAAAACTCTCGTCGTCGTCCTGCTGATACTCATCATCTAAAAGGGGTGAAATAACATGGGGTGAGTACTTGAAAGTAACTCAGTAGGGGAGTCGTCCCGGGTTTAATTAATAAATAAGTGGGCATGAATGAATTCAATTCAATTATAAGTTCCAAAATAATCTTATCCCGGTACGACTACCTATGTCGTCTTGTTCCTTTTAAATTAACAGTTATACAGAACATAAACAGTCATCAATACATGGTGTGATAAGTGCTTAACTATCATATAAATAAACATAAGATAAAATAGCATTCTTGTCTGTAACGTATATCTCATATTCATTACATAGATTATCTTGAGTCTTTTAAGCATACTTAGCATGCCTGTGGATCCGTTTTAATTAAAGCACGCCCTTTTGGTGCTCGTGGATCATTTACATTATTTTGGCCTGACCACCCTCCTGTAACCTCCGCATCGCCGACCCTAGGTATGAGCTCATCCTATACTATTGGGTAGAGGGGGTAATTCACCTTCCGCTAATGAGTCGTTACAACCGAGGTTGCCAGCCCCCTGTAACGTTCATCACGAACGGAGAGGCTACTCTGTGTGTTTTCAACTTTCTTTTCACTTTGCACATTAATCTCTTTTTATGACATGTACTTATTCATCATATACATCATATAATCCTTTCAAACAGCATATATAATCACATATATTCCATAGGATATTCATACATATCATTCATACAAGTCGTAGAACACATTAGGGTACATAAAGGGTCAAAACGGTTCATTTTCGCACAAACAGTGGTAATCGATTACTGTAATCGATTATAGGACCCCTCTAATCGATTAACAGAGAGCACACGTTTCTGAGGATTGGAAATTCACTTGCTGTAGTCGATTACGAACTCGTGGTAATCGATTACAGCGTCGTAAAACACGATTCTAGAGTTCCAAAACACGATTTTCCATAGCCAATGGCCAAGATAATAACCTAGAATCGTTCCAATCATTAGAAAACATAGCCATACGAAAACCATTCATAAAAATACAATTTAAACACTTTTTAATCGGTGAAAACACTTAATTTCAAAACCAATCAGTGCAATTTACCCCTTTCATGAACCCTAATGGGAAAAACAACAAGAACATCAATTTCATCAAAAATCATTATCATCATGCATGAAATTCAACATTTAGAATGTCTAAACCCCTACCTCTTAGAAGACAACCGCAAAACCATGATGACAACACTCAAGCCCGACGTTCCCCGTGAACACTCTTTCTCTCTCTAAACCCGCGAACGGTCCAGTTACAACAGTGACACTTGATGAAGAAAAGAAACCGGTGGTTATGTGAATTTCGGTGTGAGGATCAAGAATATGTGGTCGGTTTCTTGATCGGGTGAGAATTGGTGGGTGTTTCTTGGTGTGGAATGGTTATGGCTTTGTATATTTTTGAGAGAGAGACCTATGGAGGCTCAAAGATGGAGAGAGAGGATTTTCAGATGGAATGAGAGTGGTATTAGGGTTTACACACGTGGTGGCTAGGTTAAACATGATCTGAAGTCACCATGGGGCCCGAACATCAGTTAAACGCGCTGAAAAACGCGTTCTGCACACATGGTAATCGATTACATCGATTTTGTAATCGATTACACATGGCGAAAACAGCTGTAATCGATTACCACGGGATGGTAATCGATTACTGGGCTGTGAAAAAGCTCCAAAACACTTCTAAAACGCCCTGACTCGTACTTTAACATCCATATATCCTTTTTAACTTTTAAACATCATGAAATCACATACTTGGGCACATAAAACACATAGCATACAATACTTCAAGCTTGGAGAAACTTATCCACTCAAATCCAATTAAGTCCTAACTAAGGTCTTTACCGTTAATTTCTCTTAATTAGGACTTAATTAAAGATCGGGGTGTTACATTCTGTCATCATCAAAAAGGGGGAGATTGTTAATGTAATTCCTCATTTGGTTTTGATAATAACAAAACTCATGTAACTTAGTGAGTTAGTATTGAGAAGCTATAGTGAAATTGATTGTAATAGGATCAGAAAGCTTCTTTGTATAAGAAACCACTTGTAGAATGTAAGTTGTGGTTGCTTCAAGTATTGTAATTGTAACAATTGTAATTTCTGTAATAGAAGCATAGATGATAGGATTAGATATGTATTAGGTTGTATAATGTATAATCTTTGTAATACACACATGAGAAAGCCATGAGTAGTCTTTCAGAAGAAGAAAGAAGAATCAGAAAGCTATCGAGGATGGTTCAGAAACTTAATGAGTTTCTGGTACATGTTCAGAAAGTGATACAGAAACTTAATGAGTTTCTGGTATGAGAAAGTGAAGTCAGAACTGTGTTGATATTGTTGATTATTATGTTCTGATGTATATGTTTTAGTGCATGTGTATATAATTAGAAAAATGTATTTGCACATGTGTGAGAAAAGGGAAATTAGTTAAATGTTGTAAGTGGATAAACCTTATCCATGTCATTAGCTTTCCCGCCAAGTAAAGTAGCCATTAATGACAGCTATGTAATTTGATTTGAAAGAGCTCTCTATAAATAGAGGAGTCTCGAGTTGTATTTGTAAGAAGAGTAATTAGAAGTGAGACACACAAAAAGAAAAATTAGTCTGAAAGGAAGAGAAAGAGCTTAAAAAGAGAGAAAAAATCTGAGAGAGAAACTCAGATACATTGAGAAAGAAAGAGAAAGAGCTGTGAGCTAAAAGAGAAAAAGAAGAGAGAAAAGAAGGCTCAAGAAAGTGAGATCAGAATAATGTTCTGATTCAAGATCGCATATAGAAGAGTAGAAGGAATTTCTGAAGCAGAAGAATTCAGAAATTGATCAAGCTTAATGAGTTTGAGGCTTTGAGAAACCAGACCTGTAGAAGTGAATTCGATTTCTCAAGAATAGGTTCATAGAAAGGGTGATCAGAAGCAAGGTTACTGAAAAGTCATTGAGGGGATATCAAGGCAAGAAAATCTTTCTAGAGGGGATATCTAGGGAGTGAAATCTTTGGAAAGGGAGTTTCTGAAGTGTCGAACCTGAGAAGGTTGCAAAATATATCTGTGTGATTGTAATCTGCGTTTTCTGATGCATTTCTAGTGGAACTCAATGATTGAAAGATTGAAGAACTGGATGTAGGCACACATTGGCCGAACCAGTATAAAATTGGTCCAATCTCTTAACCCTACTCTATTTGTTTTTAATTGTTTTGATTCATTAGAAACTGTGTTAATAATCTGATTGTTTTGATTTCTGATAAATATCTCAAGAACAAAACTTGAAACAACAATCTGAAAGTTAAAGAAACTAAAGTTAAAGGAATCTTTTTGTAATAAACTTTCTGATATATGATATTTGCTATTTGGGTAATTGAAATCTGAAATAAACAACTTCAAGAACAATTTACAGAAAGTGGAATTAGAGTTTTGAAATCTATAACTAGTTTTCTCAAGAACACATTCTTATGAAACTGATATTGTTTTCTGTGTATTTGTTGGTTAGATTTCTGATTGCATTTGAAAGATATATCATATTGTTTGTTGCTGATTGAATTGATTGTGAAATAATTGTTTAGAAACATATTGATTCCGAAACAAAGTCTGATACGATTTCTGAAGGAAGTTCAGAAAGCTAGATCAGAAAGTTGATTCAGAAAGTGTTATATTTCTGAAAGAGTTATTTCTGATAATTGATTTGATTGATCAGAAAGCTTGATATATTAAGTGTTGTGTTATATTTGTGATTGATAAACCGCTGTGCTAATTAGATCATTGTCTTTGACATATTGATTTATGTGTATGTCATATCTTTGATTAAGAATTCTAATATCACAAGTATATTGTTGATTCTTATTGTTTTGACTAATTCTTGACAAGTATCAAAGACTTGATCAATCTTTGAGATTTGCAGAAGTATTAGAATAATAAAGAAGCATTTGCAAAAAGTGTACACAAACCAATTCACCCCCCCTCTTGGGTTGTGTGAGCATAACTTCGAGGTGTTTGTCAAGAGATACCTCACACCATCAGAGGAAAGACGAATGATGCATTTCCTCAAAAGAACTCCAACTTCATGTCCCCTATCTATATCGGGTGTTCCATGTTCTCAGATCCACTCTTCGTTCCACGAACCTATATCCTTCTCTTTCGTCCATGAATCTTGCAACCGTTCGCAATCGTCTTTCCCAGCCGCTCTTGTCCTTTGTTTTTCGACTCAGTTAACGCCACCCTTAGCTGATAATTGTTGGCTGCTCACCTACGGCTGGCACCAGCATCGACTAGGAATTAACCGGTCGCTTTATACCCAGCTGCTGCGACTCAAATATTCCTTCAACGACTGATCTCAAGCCACTTAGTAAAATAGTTCATAGCCACTAAAATAAAGGAACGATTCTTGGGGGAAAAGGATAAAACTTTCCAATTAAATTAATAGTCCATCCCCTAAAATGACCATGGTCTAATTACTGCGCGCCTGTAATTTTTCCGAGGACATCATTTGAATTGGACTATGAATTTGGAAAGTCTAACATCCTTTAGCATGATTGAAATAATCAGCCGTAATAGTCGGCCAATAGTGTTCATGCATATTAATCAAACATTTCGTTTTGGCTTCAAACTACATATATCTTCATTCATCCATAACTCCTATCTCCTTTGATTATGTTCCAAAAATAATAGGGAATTCTCAGCCGAGATTACAAGTGCGCAATCAGCCGAATTCATTTCTTTTAATGATTTTTCATCCTACTAAACCCCTTTCAGATCGGCTAACTGATAATTAAAGTCGGCTAACTTGATAACTACACCATCAATATAAATTCCCATATTCTTTCAAAACAATGCATGACCTTGACATTCATCGCCCGTCGGTATGTTGCTTTGGCCTGAACCAACAACACCTAGGCAACAGAAAGCAACCTCACGAATGTCCTCATCTTGTGTGCCTCAGCTAGCATTGGTTAGAGAACCTTTAGCCTTAAATCCAAGTTGCTTCCTTTCTATGGATGACAATTCTTCTTCTACATATATTATTTTTTTTTTTTCAATATGGGACTTTGCGGACATCCTCCTCCCCCTAAGAGGTCGCCCAAGCTAAGCCATCTTCGGCTGGACACACCAATCCGAGCACTAGCTCTGATTGTTAGCCGATGATATTTTTCTTTATCCTTCTAGTACAGATCCTTTGTTAGCCGTGATTCAACTCTCATTTGGACCTCAAAGTCATTCCATCTTCTTGAATATCATCCACGATATGATATTCATTATAGCTCATTTCTTCACTATCAATTTTTTCTTTTTTCTGTAGCTTCTCTCATTATTCAGCAAATGTTACTCATTCAAACTCTTCCTCAAATACATTATCTTCTAAATCATTCGGGTGAATTTCATCCGCTAAAATTCAAGTAGCAGTGTTTCAGCCGTCACAATCATATTTTCTAAATCTTCGGCTAATAACAACAGATTATATTCACCAAGAATGTTATCTTGAACGTTTAATGAAGCATATCATTCTCAGCCGAGGATTGAGCAACATTTACACTTTTCATATTATCATCACCAACTAAGCTATCCCATATTATTGACATGATTGAGCATATTAATCGTACCTTAAAATTTTCGGATAGCTTTTCCGTTTGGAGCTTCCTTTCAGCTGTGATAGTTGTCATCAACTTGAGGCATCACTTTTTAGACGTGCTCCCTTCTACAAGCTCTAGCTGTATATGCCCTTTGCTTTGGATACCATAATAATGGGAACACATTTGATCTTAGCAAGCTTGCTTGCCCCCCAGTCTCTTTTAAGCCTACACTCATAGTGTTCCATTCTAGTGTCTTTTTTACAGCTAACTTTCACACTTGATTTCTCACGGCTAGATTTCTTACGACTAGTGCCCTCCAATTATGACTTTTTGCAAAAGGAGGTCTCCAAGCCTGCTTCCTCATGAGTTGTGATTTTTATAGTTGGTGTTCTTACTGTAGGTGGCCTCTACAACTATATTCAGCAAATTGTTGCTCTTTACAGCTGATTCCCAACAACTTATATTGCATTACCTAATCTTTCATCAAATATGTTGACGACAGACTTTGGTTTAAAAACAATTAAAATTATTTATTGCACTATTTGAACTCAAATTCATCAATGTACGGCTATCAGCGGAAACAAATACTTTGTTAACGGATGCCGTAGAAAAGGATTTGAATATTCCATCATGCTTGTAAATAATTTGCAGATCGGTTCACAATCTGCCCCCAATACTAATATTTGTGCCACCTACATCAATGTTCATACTAGGCACTATCCAAATACATACCAGTAGTGCTAGATTTCATATCAGCTGTGCTGCATAATTCTTACCAGTTGTATGGCAAAAAATGATACAAACATTAGTTGTACCTGTACGACAGATTTCAAACCAGCTGTAGCAGAAAATCATACCAGCTATGCCAGAATTCATACTATCTGCGCGACATAATTTATACTACATGTGCGGAAAAAATCATACCAACTCTAGTTGTGTGACAGAATTCAAGCCTGCTGCAGTAGAAAATCATACCAGCTGTGTCAGAATTCAGACTAGCTGTGTGGCTGAATTCATTCTAGTCGTGCGGCCGAAATTATACTATGTGGTAGAAATCTTACCAGCTAAGTGGCATAATTTATACTACATGTGCGGCAGAAATTTTGACAGCTGAACCGCAAATGTCATACTAGCTGTGTGGCTGAATTCATTCCAGCTGTGCGGAAGAAATTATACCATGTGGTAGAAATCCGACCAGCTGTGTGGCATAAACTGTGCCAGCTGAACCAAAATTCGTACTAGTTGTGTGGCTGAATTCATTCCAGCTGTGCGACAGAAATTATACCAACTATGTGGTAAAAATCCTACCAGCTGTGCGGCAACAATCATACCGACACCTTTTTTTTTGACAAAGAATCGGCAATCATTAACAGCTGCCAAAATGGAAAATTCGTGGCATTTTCATCAACAGCCGCGTGACTCACCATATTTTTTATCGGGTTTGCCTAAATAATTAGGCTTTGACGTATTTATGGTCATCGAAATTGGTAACTTTCTTAAATACTTTCCCGGCCTCAGATTTGTACAATTGTACATCAAAACCATGGGAAATAAGAAAAATTCACACTTTGCTCCAGGAAGTCCCACCAGGCGTGCCATTTATGTTGTCGCGAAAATTATACCCTCCGGCTACGACTGAGAAAACAGCCGAGAACAGCAAAATAACCACTTTTGATCCCTAAATACAACGATTACGCTAAGGAGGGGAATCAGCCCCTTAGCTGTGAGTTCTCCAAATATCTCAGAGAAGCAAGATTTTGGACAACGAGCAAAGGATGTGAATAAGAAAGCTTCAATTAATTCAATAATAACCACTAATTACACCAAGGAAATAGTAAAGAAAGTGTTTTCTCTACATGGGTAAACTATAACTACGACTAAAACTAAGAGAAAAAGGTAAAATAGGTTGATTTTAGTCACAAGTTCCTCCTTATATAGCCTTCTTGGTTCCTATTTCCAAGCTCCATGTTGCCCATGATCTTGCAACTGATTAGTCCTATTTTTGTGTCATGAATCCATTAGTGGAGTGTAAAAACTCACTACCCACATTTTTAGCAACCGCCAACTCATCCTTCACACATAACTGCTTATTTTTTCTGATATGATGTACCATTGACAGCTGTTTTTTTTTTTCCACTCCATTTCTTAGTTATTTTTTGCGTGATAACAACTATTATTTTTTTTTCTTTTCCTTATTTTTTTTTTCTCTATCTCTATAGTGGGAGTAAGAACAATATATGTATTGTTGGAGTACAAGTAGCAATGCTCTTAAATCAAACGCAGTGCAGTCACCGAACCGTATAATCTATAAGACAGTAAGAAAATTGCGTTGCTTGAATGCTTGTGAAGCATAAAACAAGTTTAAAAAGGGGAAAGATCGGCGTTGCAAGCTAACGGATCTTGCAGATCATTAGAAGATAGATCGAACACATAAAATCCAATTAATATATGTGGCACTAAGAAGAAAGATTAGAAGTGTAAAGAAGACGAGAATGAGGCATGAGCCAATGAAAATGATGCACAAATTCGTGATGAATGTGAGAGGTGTTAGAATTTGCCACATAATCATATACAAGGGACGGAATACATCATCTCAAAGATAGAAAGATCAAGTATACAAAAAAAGAAATCCGGTTTTCTCACTCCTTGAATACGGAGGGGGTGTTTGGTGGGAGGAATGTTGCATGATTTTCGGGAAACTTTTACGGGAAAGTTATTTTCCCACGATTGGTTCAACATTAGTTTCAAAGATTCCTGGGAAAATTGAATTCCCGGGAAACATTTTCCTCCATTTCTATTCCCATCCTCAACCATGGGTAAGTTTTATTCCCATGGCATGGGAATCTTATTAAATGTGTAAAAATACATTTATAACCTCATTTATTATCTTGATGTTATATTTGTTTTATTATGCATGGGTACTTTAGTAAATTACAAGTTTTATCCCGGGAATGTTACTACGAACCAAACATGGGAATAAATCATTCCCAGGAATATTGTACAAGATTCCCGGGAATTTAGTGTACAAACCAAGCACATGAATAATACATTCCTGGTAAAATGATTCCCGGGTTTATCATTCCGGGGAATCCTATTTCCGGGAATAAAATTTCAATCCGCGAATCAAACGACCCCGGAAAGTAGCATAAATGCTTGGGAAACATTTTTTCAGTCAAAACAGCCAACAAAGTCCATTTTAACATTTTTAGCCTAAATAGCATTATTAATTATTTTTTTAATCGACGGAGTGATTTAGACCAAATTTTCTATTATTGGCTATTTTGACTAATTTTTTTATTGTACTTTGAGCAATGGTCCTAAACGGAGTCTGGAAAAACTGAAGCCAAGGTAAAGAAAGATTGCAAGACAAGTGCAGAACACGATTGCCGTATGGTATGAGGCAAACAAGGAACTTACACTTTATTTATTAGGGAAGTTTTCCCTCTCATAGGAATAAGCTAAACTATTGATCATGAAGTTTAATCACGTTGGGAATAAAGTAGCCAAAAAGGAATTATTTCACTTTTAAGGAAACTCAAGATCAACTTCCAAACCGTTTATTATAAATATGTAAATAGACGAATTAAACCAAATTCAAGTTCCATCTCATAACATTTGCCGTAGTGGTTTGCTACAATTGAATTGAAGAAGAACAACAACAAGAACAAGAGATATCAGCAAGAACAAACAGTTTGAGATGTCGGAAGTCAAGTACGATGATTTGAAGGTGACAATGGAAACGAAGGAGACTCCAGAATCACACCTTCTGCTGGTTCATATACCTGAAGGTTTGTTTAATTTAGTTTTATGTTATTGTTGTTCTAGATTTTCAATCGTGCTGTCTTTTTCCGAGTTTCCCTAGGTTAAACTTTAAATTCGACTATACCATAGTTTCAGTTCACACAAAGAATAGTCACAAAAAAAAAAAAAGTTCACACAAAGGATTATTTTATATTTAATACGTATGATTGAAAGTTATTCTTCTTCTTATATGCAATATATATAATATATTGTGCATATCATATTTCACATATATATTGTAATATTATATTTCTTTGTAATATATAATATATGGTATATATAATCTATCATATATTATGTCTAATATATAGTTTACATATTATATTTATTTTTTATCCGCCCTTCAACTTGAGCATATAATAAGAATTTTTCTATCCGCTGAACAATGCATATATAAATGCTTATATCTTCGCTTGTACAGGGTTTCAACGACATAATATTGGTGCCAAAGTTGAATTTGATTATGGAAGAGTAAGAGTCTTTGGTGAACTACCACCTGAGAAGAATGTAATCAAACGCTTCAATCAAGTGTATCAAGTGCCAGAAACTTGTGATATTAACAATATTAGGGGAAAGTTCGAGGCAAGAATTGTTACCATTACAATGCGAAAGAAGGAAATTTCAATGGTCCCTGACCAAAAACCACAACCAGCACCTGCACAAGAAGCCCCCAAAACTCCGGTACAAGAAACAAAACCAGAAACAGAACAAGATAATAAGGACCACGATGACACTCCACGACAAGAATCTCCTACAGATGAGGAGGAGAATCAGAAGGGTGAAAAAGGCAAATATCAAGAGGAAGAACCTACTCCTGATGAGAAGGAAGATCAAAAGGATCAAGAAGGCCTTTCTAAACAGGACTCAAAATCAACAACAGAGTATGAAGAGGAGGCTGATACTAAGACACCAACAAAACCAGAAGACAAAGAAGAGTCCATGCCGGAAATAATGGATCAAAAAGGGGTTACGCAAAACGATGCTCAGAGAGAGGAGGGGATGACAACTGATGAAAAAGAGGAAAAACCAAGAGAGGAAGAAACTAAAGAAGAAATTGATGGTGAGAAGACTTTTGAACAAGAGAAGCAACCTGATGAAGAGACTCTAGTGGATGATTCCCCTTCACTTGAAATCAACAGAAAGAGGAAAGCATCTTCTGCCCTTGTTCCTTATATACCTGAACCCACAGCGAAAAGAATGACGACTATCCTTGAAGACAAGCAAAAGCTGATATATATGGGTGCAGCGTTTGCAGTGGTGGCACTGGGTATTTATGTGTCTTATAAGCTTCGCTCCTCAGCTAGGCATTAATTAAGGCCATTCAGCATGTTAAACGTCCTTTTCATGTGGTTTAGTTTCTTATTAAAATGAAGAAATTTCGTTTCAGTACTGGTAAATAAAGATAATGTACATAGAATGTTGGGTACTAGAAATTGAAAAGAATAATAAAGATGGGAAGTGAAAGAAGAAGATGATGATGAATGTACCGAATTTGTGAATAATAAGAATGAAGAAGAGATTAATGGAAACAATGTATGATTCTTAGATGATAATTATAAGATAATTCTCTTCCTTCTAGCCAAGGGATGAAAGCTCCTAATGAACCAAGTTCATGCAACAATTCTCTATTCCTTATCTCAAGCTATAGAATAGTCTCTTATTTATACTCTCTAGTATCTTAATGGGTCTAACCATTAATTAAACAGCTCAATTACCTATTGTCCAATCGTATCATAGAACAAGCATATTGTCTAAATCTATTAACTTCATAATCAAGTTGTGATATAGAAACATAATGGAAACTCCATTAACACTAATGGAGGATCCCTCCATTATCCTCCATTACTTTTCTTTTTTTCTACATCACACACACTTTTCTTTTCTTCTACACTACACACCTCAATTTTCTATTTCTTTAGTTTAATATTTACTATTAATTAGTAGTATAAATAGGTTGTAATGTATGTCTTGAAGATATCAAGCAATCAATAACATTTCAAACAATTTCCTTTCTTGTTAGAGAGTGAATTTCTCTCTTCTTTTCAATGTCATTTTAGCTTCAGAGTGGTTACTTGGTCTAGAATTTGAGTTTTAGTAAAGTTTTGAGTTTATAGGGGTGTTCTAAGTTGAGGAGTTGCTGTCACCTCAAAAAGCTATAATTCTGATCATTTTTTTCATAAAACCGACACCACCATTAAACGAGGGAGGCCGAAAAACCTTGGATTAGTGTTCTTCGTAGTCGCCGGAGCTCATCGGAAAATTACATTGTCGCCAAAGAATTCGTCGGAGAAGATGACCTTCTTCGCTGAAAAATTTGTCGAAGAAGACGACCTCTGCCAGAATATTTACCGAAATATTCCTCGAAATATTCTTCCATAATTCAGAGGTTGAAGACGACCACGTTATCTGATCCGCCAAATCAGTCATTTTGTCCAGTCAGTGAAACATCATCCATCAGTTGTGTGCCACATGTCACCATTGCCACCTCATCACAACATACTTTTAGTAATGACACTCATGCCCCAATACTTTTGAAATTTTCACTTCTGCCCTTCTATTCTATTAAATTACATATTTGACCCAAAATTTTTAAATATTTTGAAACTTTTTCCCTTATTTTTCTAAAATAATAGAAATACTCCAATATATTTTTTAAAATTACATATTTTTCAATATAATTTCTTTTTAACCTTAAAAAAAGAGTAAAAAAGGAGAAAAAAAATTAAAAAAATACAAAAATAAAAAAATTTATAAAAAAAATCTTCATTTTCCTTATTAGCTTTCAAGAATATGCCTCCAAGAAGACAAAATGAGATAACTTTACATGAAATTGAAATGGAAGAATTTAGGCAACAAATTCAACAATTGCCAAAAACTGTACGTTAATGCTCAACAAGCATTACTTGAAGCAAGGCAAGGAGTAATTGAAGATGATGCTTCTAGTAGTGATGCCTCATCACCTAGAAGAAATCGTTTTCAATGGCCACATTTCAAGAATGATAATATTCGGGTCAAAATTCCTGAATTTGAGGGGAAGCTCCAGTTGGATGAATTTGTTGATTGGTTGCAAATTATGGAGCGAATATTTGAATACAAGGAGATATCTGAAGAGAAGAAGGTAAAAAATATTGCTGTCAAATTGAAGAAACATGCTTCCATTGGTAGGAAAATTTGAAAAAGAAGCGTGATAGAGAAGGAAAAGGCTAGATCTGTACCTGGGAAAAGATGCGACGAGAACTTGTTAGCTCCAAGAACCCTACATTGTCATAAGATGTTTTGAATGATAAAAATCTTTAAGTGTTGGATAAGAATTTTGCTTGTGAATACTAATGGTTTCATCAAGTGTTTCAGGAGGTTAACTTATGAGGTATTAAAAATATTAAGAAAACACTTGAAGCAAAAGAGCACCCAAGAGGCGCATAGCATAGCCTCAAGCAAGCTAGAGGCGCATAGCACAAGCTAAAGCTAGAGGCTCATAGCATAAGCTAAAGCTAGAGGCTCATAGCATAAGCTCAAAGCATTAAGGGAAGCTTCTTGCACCACAAGCAAGCTATAGGTGGAGCATAGCATAAGCTCAAAGCATCAAGGGAAGTTTCTTGCACCACAAGCAAGCTATAGGTGGAGCTTAGCATAAGCTCAAGACACCAAGGGAAGCTTCTTGCAACACAAGCTACCTCTAAGTGGAGCAAAATACAAGCTCAACACATCTAGGAAGCTCAAGCAAGCTCAAGCTAGTAAGCAAAGCTACCTAGCAACCAAAGCTAATCACCTAGGCTTGGTGATAGTAGAACAAACTAAGCACACCAAGGGAGCTCAAGCAAGATTAAGCTCAAGCAAGCTCAAGTAAGCATAGGCGCATGGGAGCATGAGCTCAAGCATTAAAGACAAGTTCAAAGTTTCCTTATTTGGAAGTGGACTTTGATGCCTATAAATACCACATCATTTGACAAGAGCATCAAGAGAATCAAGAACAAAAAAGCTGAAACTCTGTCAAAAATTCTAACAACTATTTGTACTCGAATTCATATACATTTAGATCAAAAGGGGTAATTTGTAAGATTTTAGCTAAGAACAATTTGAATATTCTTGCATTTGCAAGTTAAGCTTTGAAGATCAAATAAGAGCAAAACTTAGTTGCATCTAAGTTCTTATTTGATTCTTAGAATCACAAGAATCTTTTCAATTTACAGTTTGTACAAGTCCTTCTAGTTGTGAAGGCAGAAGTCCTTGAAGGTTCAAGGCAGGGTAGAAAGACCTTCAGTGTTGAAGGCAAGGAAGTCATCTCTAGGTTGAGGTGCAGTTAGTCACTTCAAGTGTGAAGTGCAAGAAGTCCCCAGTGGTGTGCTGAGGCAGAAATCCTTCAAGTGTTTGGAGGTGGTGATTAGTAAACTCTCAAGTGAAGCTTGAGGACTGGAGTAGGCACATTGTCGAACCAGTATAAAAACTTACTGTGTGCACTCTCTATACCTTTATCTTTTACATAGCATTTTCGCATAACATAGAGCACACACACTTGCACCTAACTTGATTAAAATAACATAACTTAGCAACCTAGAGCCAAAGCTCAAAGGCTACATCAATTAACTTAATCTACAAGCAAAAAGTGATTATAACATAATCAAGCCTTACACCTAAGGCTAAGCTAATTCGAAACTTAAGCTTGCATCATTCTCTAATCCGCTGCACTCTATAACTAGACAAGCTTATAGCTTGATCAGAATTGCAAGTTTCAGGAAGCAAAGTTTTTAAGCAAACGTGATTCAACCCCCCTTCTCACGTCACAAGCACCTTCAATTGGCATCAGAGCTCGGCCTTGGGGTTGAGCACTCTAACAAGTGGCAAGGAAAAGATCAAGGGACCTATGGAAACTAACAACGCATACATTGTTGATGGCGCCTCAACAAGCAGACCACCAATGTTCCTGGGTGGTGACTATGGATATTGGAGGGATAGGATGACACTATTCATCCAATTCAATAGCCTGGATTTGTGGGACATTGTAGAAAATGGAGACAATCCAGTTCCATCAGGGCCTAAACTCACATTGATAGCTGCACAGAAGGAGCAGGTCAAGATGAACAAGAAAGCTAAGTACATACTCCTATGTGCTTTAACCAAAGAAGAATACAACAAGATAGTGTCTTGTGATTCAGCAAAGGAGATATGGGACAGGCTTGAAGTATTGCATGAAGGCACCAGTCAGGTTAAGGAGACAAAGATATCTATGCTTGTACATAAGTATGAGTCCTTCAAAATGGAACAAGGCGAAAGCATAGATGACCTAGCAGTCAGATTCCTCAATATAATAAATCAACTTAAAGTGCTTGGGAAAACATATCCAACCTCAGAAATGGCTATGAAAATCCTAAGAAGTCTGACTCCAAAATGGAGACCAAAAGTGACAGCTATTCAAGAGGCCAAGGGTCTCAAGAAACTCGGTCTAGATGAACTCCTTGGGTCTCTAAAGACTCATGAGATAGAGTTAGCTGCAGAAGAAGAGTCAAGCTCCTCTAGACACCAAAAGACCTTGGCTCTCAAGAGCACCTCTGTCAGGAAACACAACAAAAACAAGGTAAAGAGGCTCTTAAGGTAATTGAAGAATCTGAAACAGAAGAAGAGTCAGAAGAGGACTTGGATGAAGAAGAGATGTCCATGCTTGTCAGGAAGATGACAAGAGCATGGAAGAATCGCTCCAAAAAGGGAAAAGAGGCTCTAGCCAGAAAGGAGAAGAAGGGAAAGACCAAGCTAGAAAACACCACTTGCTTTCAGTGTAGTGAAAAGGGGCACTTCAAGAATGATTGTCCCAAGAACAAGCAGACCAAGAAGAAGTTCTTCAAAAAGAAAAAGGCCTTGGCTGCAACGTGGAGTGAGTCAGAGGCTGAAGACTCAGACTCAGAGGAAGAAACAGAGGAGGAAGCTAACCTCTGCTTCATGGCAGATGCTCACACTGACTCTGACTCTGACTCTAGTGATGAAGATACTGAGGTAAATTTCGATATTCCCTCTCCTTCTTACCATGAGCTCTCTAATCTTTACGATGAGTTGTTGATGAATTCAAAGCAGCTCACAACTCATTTTTTTACCACTAAAATGGCTTAAAAAAACTGTGAGTCAGAAAATGAGCTGTTAAAGTCTAAAAATGAGAAGCTTGAACAAGAACTCCAAGAGATGATAAAAGATAATATCATTCTTGGTGAGTTATGCAAACAACTTGAAACAGATGCTTCTGTGTTTGTGGAGAAGGCTGAGACTGCCATGTACCAAGCACAGAAGACAAACGCACTTCTAATCAAAGACTTAGAAAAAATGGTGAATGGAACCAAGATGCTGGACATGATGCTAGGTGGGCAAAAGCCATACTTAGATCACACAGGCCTTGGGTACACACCAGTGTTTCATGAAGACACTTTGATACCACCAACAGATAGAGAGACTATACCTACCTGTCTTTTTTGTTTTAAACATGGGCATAGCAGAGAGAGATGTCCAATGCTCAAAAGAGGAACCACATCCAAAGCCAAGAGTGGCACTAGGAAAGGTACCTCCAAGAGAAACTGGAACTCTCAGCAGCCTAAGCCAAAGGCTGGAAAGACTAACACAAAAGGACCCAAGAAGGCATGGGTACCTAAAAGCTCTTCATCTGTGAATGCAGGAACATCAAGCTCAGGTAAACCATGAGGAGCAGCATCCACCTCTGCAAGATGAGAAATGGTACCTGGACAGTGGCTGCTCAAGGCACATGACTGGGAGCAAGCACTGGTTCAAAGAGGTCAAATAAAAAAGAAAAGGAACAGTGCGCTTCGGTGGTGGAGTGATGCCTTGGCATTTTTATCTAATTTTGTGATTTGAATTCTAATAAATTTTGTTAGTTTAAAGTAAACTCAGTATGTTTTTAGGGTGGATTGAGTGTTTTAGAATAAAATGGATTTTTCCTGGTTATATTATGTTTTTGGGTATTATTTGGTGTTGATTTCAGGAAATTGGCAGACAATTCATGAAGTAATAGCAACCAGAGAAGCACATTCGAAGTACCAATGCTGGCGCCTTGCGCCTGATGCACGCACTGCGCCTCAAAGTCAGAAACAATTCGGAAGTTGTGCGGAAGCCTGGCGCCTTGCGCCCTGCCAGCGCGTTGCGCCCGTGAACTCCCCACCTGCTGGCGCCTTGCGCCCTGCTAGCGCGTTGCGCCCGTGAGCCTTCCACTGGCTGGCGCCTTGCACATCTCGCACGCGTTGCGCCCGTGAGCCTTCCACCTACTGGCGCGTTGCGCCCTGCTAGCGCGTTGCGCCCGTGAGCCTTCCACTGGCTGGCGCCTTGCGCATCTTGCACGCGTTGCGCCCGATTTACTTCCTGGCCTGGCGCCTTGCGCGCCTTGCGCGCATTGCGCCCTGAAGAAGCCATCCACTCTACGCCTTGCGTCCGGATAAAAATGGAAACAGAGCATGTATAATTCAGGATTAAATCTGTTTGGATATTACACTCTATTAGTTTTTTTTAAACGAAATCCCTCTGTATTCAATTTAATTTCTAGGTCTATCTGATTATATATAGGACTAGAATAGGGGGCTTTTAGGTTATCTATTATTTTATCTCAATTTTTTTAGTATCGTGAATCCTTATTTTGAGCAGCAGCTCGCTTACTCTGTTTTTACTCTGTTTTTCAATACAATGAGTTATTCGTTCTTTAACCTGCTTTCTATCAATTTCTTTGTTTTGTTTACTTTGATTATGAGCAACTAATTCCTTGTTAGGGATAGGGGAATCGTATCACTATGACTTAATCCGATGATGGCAAACCTTTGAATTCTACTTCTTCGATTCAGGTAACTACCTTATTTGTATTGTGTTGTTCTGAAGATTGGGAAATCTCTTTTCAACTTATCTAGGATTCATACGTTTATTTGGGAAAATAAGTGTGTGAATTAGCTCAAGGGAAATTGCCGGAAAGATTGATATCTAGGAATAGAGTCAAGATTTTTATGAACTTTGAATCAAACATATTTTCTTTTCTGTGAAACGATTTGATCAAGGGATTGACTGATTGTTTGTAGAAAAAGTGTTAAATTACCAAGGAATTGGAATTGACAATTTAAGATTCGTTCATTGAATTAAAGTTTTAGAATTTGAAGGCGAGCAATTGTTTTAATTATTTCAGAAGATACGTGAACCCGATTCCCTAACCTCGCATCCTTTGATTTTTCATAAATAGTTTACTGTCTTTTACTTTTAATACTCTTTTGAATTTATGATTTCAATCCATTCATCACTCGTAATTCGATTCGTCTAATTAGAAACTCACATCACGAAATTTTTGGTCAGTTCTTTAATCCTCGTGGGAACGATACCCACTCACCGTGGACTTTATTACTTGTACGATTCGGTGCACTTGCCGAAGCCCTATCATGGAGCCAAAGCCAAGATCATTGGTAAGGGAAATGTAGGTAAAACTCAAACTCATCAAATATCTGATGTTTTACTCGTAGATGGCCTGACTCACAATCTCTTAAGCATAAGTCAATTTTGTGACAAGGGCTTAAAGGTTGAGTTTCTTGCTAAGTATTGTAATGTGATAGATCTTGCAACTAGCAAGGTAATCCTTGAGGGAAGAAGACTAGGAAACACCTATGTCATCTACCTAGAGGACCTTCTAGATCAAGACGTGAAGTGTCATGCATCCATTGAGGATGACAAGTGGCTCTGGCATAAGAAGCTAGGTCATGCCCATATGAAACTGCTTTCTGAGCTATCTCAGAAAAGCTTAGTCAAAGGGCTTCCCAAGATCCGTTATGACAGGGACTCCACCTGTGATTTCTGTGAGAAGGGAAAACAGACCAAAGCCTCCTTTCAGAGCAAGAAAGTAGTCTCAACTACGAAACCACTTGAGCTACTTCACATTAATTTATTTGGACCTACTAGGACAGCTTCACTAGCAGGGAAACATTACTGCCTTGTCATAGTAGATGATTTCACCAGATTCATATGGGTTATTTTCTTGGCGCATAAGGATGAGACTTTTGAAAAGTTTAAAACCTTTGTGAAAACAATTTCAAATGAAAAGGGCTCTCACATCATCACCATTCGTTCTGACCATGGTGGTGAATTTGAAAACAAAGCTTTTAAAAAATTTTGTGAGAACCTAGGCATTGGTCATCAGTTCTCATCTCCTAGAACTCCACAGCAAAATGGAGTAGCTGAGAGAAAGAACCGAAGCCTCATCGAGATGGCAAGAACAATGCTTTTAGAAAGTGGTTTATCAAAGGGTTTCTGGGTGGAAGTTGTCAACACAGCTTGTTACATCCAAAACCGTGTTTTTCTAAGACCAAGTCTCAACAAGACACCTTATGAGCTTTGGAAAGGAAGAACACCCAACATCTCTTACTTTCATATTTTTGGCTCACCTTGCTTTATCTTGAACACACGGGACAAACTATCAAAGTTTGATTCCAAATCCGATGAAGGAGTGTTTCTAGGATACTCTGTTGTATCCAGAGCTTACAGGGTCTATAACAAACAACGAAGAACGGTCGAAGAAACCATCCACATAAAGTTCAAGGAACTCAAAAATGATATCAAACATACAGTGGAGGACCTTGAAGAAAGACTAAGAGACCTAGTAATAGAGCCTAAGCAGTGCGAACATCAACCACCACTCAAGGATGATGAAGATGATTTCCCAATTAACACAGGAGGAGACACTCAAAATAACATTGTAGCTCCAGAACCCAACACACCTCAAAGCAATGTGGTAAACCCAAAGGTGGCGCCATCCTCACCCATTAGAGGGTACAGGGGTGTCAATGACTTAAGAACAGTTGCAGGAAATCAAATCTTAGGAGATCCTTCACTAGGTGTCAGAACCAGAAGGTCTCTAACCTTTGACGCCAACTATGCTTTAGTCTCAGAAGTAGAACCTGAAACCATCCAAGAAGCCTTGGATGAACTAGTTGGGTAGCTGCCATGCAAGAAGAACTTAACCAGTTCGAGAAGAGCAATGTATGGACACTTGTGAGGAAACCCAAAGGTAAATCAATCATAGGTACCAAATGGGTGTTCCGAAACAAGTTAGATGAAGCTTGCAAGGTGGTCCGCAACAAGGCAAGGTTGGTTGCTCACTACAACATTTTAGCCCTAAGGGAACGGGTGAAAACCGTTGCTAAAAAGTACTTAAAGCAACGGTTTCGATGAAAGGCAACAGTTTCGATGAAAGGCAACAGTTTTACAGCAAAGACAACGGTTTTTGGGGGGGTGGGCTAAAAAGGCGTTACCATTGGTCAAAGGGAAGGGTTTATTAGCAATTGACTACGACACCTAAAAAACCGTTGCCTATAATATACTATATGGCAACGCTTTTGTGCTTTTTAATAGCAACGATTTCACTTTGTTGTCCTTTCTGTACTTAAAAATCGTTGCCTTTTCTGCACATAAAAACCGTTGCCTTTTCTGAACTTAAAAACCGTTGCCTTCTCTGTACTTAAAAACCGTTGCCTTTTCTTAATTTCAAACCTACCTTTATTTCAATAAATAACCGTTGCCTATTCTCGAGTAGTAAAACCGTTGCCTATTTTCAAATCCCAAAACCGTTGCCTTTTCAATTATTTGTAAAATTTCACTTTTTTGATTGAAAATTAGTAAATCTAAAATACATAATACATGCATCATCTGTATTACATTAAAGTAGTCATTCTGATTGATCAATATACAAGAGGAATACACAAAAGTTGATAAACTAACATCATCATGTTTCCAAATAACATTAAGTGAGAAGTTCAAAATAAAATATACACTAATCATCTAGATGATTCTACTTGATATACTCCTTAGTCATAATCACTATTTAAGAGCATTCAAAAATTAAACATTAGAATATATATATGTTGCACCAAAAAAGTCAAGTCTTTGTCCTTCTCTTTGATTGTTAGATAGTCACATAGTCAAATTGTGCATACACAAAAAAAATCCAAGTTCTTCATTGCTCAATCTGCATCATAAACAAAACAATATACAAAACAACATCAATATTTAGTAGCAATAATCATTGGAGTAAGATTAACATAAACTTAGTGCTAATCACTGACATATATGTCATTTAAAAATTTGTATCTCTATACAATTCAGTCTCATATAGTCCCCAAAACTATCTAATTTGTACTGAACTGTACAATTTTTCAGAACATGTGACTAAAATATATATGTTCAGAGTGGAATACCCAGGTAAAAGAAACAGAATACTGCTTTTTATATATTACTCTATAAGTGCCTCCTATATGTAACTAAATCAGAATATAGTAAGTGTTTGCCTAAAAGAATAATCATATATACATAGAATAATCATAGAGAAATCAAATCCTAAAATGTTTGCCTTCCCTTTTGGTGTTTTTTTGTCCTGATTCTAAGTTGCCACTACTTGATACATCTAGATATAATACAGATTCTAGTGACATAAAGACCAAAATATAAAAACCAGTATACCAGTAGATCATGTAAATAACAACAATAAAAACAAGAATCCTAAACTCAAATATAAGCCAAAATTGATACTACAAATAGATACTAAAAATAAAACAATACCTAATCATGTTTTGGAACATGAGTTGATGTAGAGGAAAGCCCAATCGGATCACGTCCACTTTGTCCATCACCCGGAGAAGATTGTTTGGCTCGCATTGCGTAAAGTACATCATCGATGTTCAATGCAGGGTTGTTTTTTTGCACCAAAACACTCATAAGATCAGGTAATTCTTGCAACTTCACATTCGTTTCTTTGAGTTGAGTTTCCAAAGACTCCTTTTCCTTGGCATGTTCTTCTTTTTGTCTGTTCATTTCCTTTTCTCTTTTCAAGGAAGTTGCTGTAATTGTTCTCCCATAACACCGAACTCTACCTGGTTTTTCTTTGCCAAATACTGCTTGGAATGCTTTGTCAGCACTCTCACCAACCTTTTGGTGATCATGTACCTTCTCCTATTATCAAAATATACATATTATGTGAACAATTACAAACAATAATAAGATCCAGAAAGTTTGTAATTATGTGCAATAATAGAAATCATTCCAAATCAGATTGCAGCAAGTGGTAAACTCATATCAAGATCTCAGAGCATGAAGTTCAAAATGATACTAGAGCTCTCAAAATGCTTCTTCTTGATATTTGTTTTCCAACGCTTCCATGCATCTCAGATACCTTCCATGACCCATTTTTTCTCTTCTTTAGGAATGATGAATTTTGACTGTGCAATGCATACCAAATATTAATAAATGCATAAGAGCAAAAAAGTTAACATCAAAATTATATGTTCTTACTTTGACATATTTCCACATGCGTTTTTTCAGATCTTTTGGCACGGCAATCCAATTAGTATATGTCAAACTGATGAAATCAAGATTCCTTCCCAATGTTCCTAAGAAATTGGTTAAATCTTTCACTACTTTGTCAGTCGGTCCCACTGCTTGTCCTTTATCAAATCTCACCTCCTCTTTTTCATCCTCAGTTCTAGCATGAATGTGTTTGCATGTTGTTTTGCCTCTAGTCTTTCTCTTCTTTGTGGAACCTACAAAGTAAGGAAAGTTAAAAGTTAAATAAATATTATATAAACATCTTATAAAGCATTATCACAGAAGATCATTACACAATTACAGAAACAAATATAAAAGTATGTTAAGTGAAGCCTACATCACCTTCTAGATGGCTATCACCCATGACTTGATCTTCATCACTCGGAAAAATACCAAGATCTTCATGAACCTCTTCAAGATTTTCATGATCTGAGACATGATTATCGACTCTAACATCTTCAACTACTGTCGTAGCATTAGGTTGGCCTTGTTCTTCCACATGTATCCCTTGTTTTGCAAGAAACTCATCAATGCTCATAGCTTGGTTAGCTGCCTTCTTTTTTAGTTGTTTAGAATCATTGCCCTCTTGAATAGATGCATCAAGTTCAATCACATTCCTCATTCCATTTGCCCTTCTAGATTGAATGGTTTCCTCTCTATCATTCTTGGTTTCTTTCCTTTTCTTGGATTCCTCTCTAGTTATGACATCCTTTTGTTGGTGCCTCTTATGAATTTCTGGTGCATCATGAAGCATAAGTTCCAATTTTTTGTTGCTCTCATTCACATACTTCTTAATCAATTCTGCACTTGATCGAACATTGACTTGTGGACCACCTTCTTTATTCTTTATAGGACTTGCATACTTCTTGACCAACCTCCTTTTTTTAATAGAAGTAGCTTCTTGATTCATTTTTCAGACCGAGTCAGCTGCAACAACACAAAATTTCAATTTAATCAGCACAACCAACAAAAATAACTACAACAAGAGAAATATAACAATGAAAAACAAGTTAGTAGATGAATCCTATCCCAAAGTACAATGATAAAATCCACAAAAATAAACTTGGAACAATGTTAAAGATATATTTAAACTAGATTGCATATTAAAACCAATCTTTGCATTTAAATGGAGTAAACACAATTTTCAAACCTAAAACAATGTATATTTCAATGTTAAAAATAAAAATTGATTCAAACAAAATTATATGAATACTAAAGAAAATAATACAAATTGTTGTACCAATCAAAATGAATTATTCAGAGTCTTCAAAATCGAAGTCATCTTCCTGTTCAGTTTCATCTTCTTGGGAAAGAAATACTTCTTTAGTGACATCAACAAGAGTTGCAGGTAAATCATTTCTAACCAAATCAACTTCACCGTTGTCACTGGGTATAAAAAGACTCCTCGAATGATCTAATGACTCTTTCTCATGAATGACTTTATCATCATTGTCAACTCTGTCACCCATGCTAAACAAGTCCCTTGGAAGGTTTGGCCTAACAAAGTGCTTATTTTGATTAAATGGATCTTGCACAAAGAAGCATTGATGTGCTTGAGATGCTAGCACAAAAGGCTCTTCTTGAGACAATTTTTTGTTGAAGTAAACATAAGGATCATCATAACTATCTTTCCCGGACTCATACCAATCACACTTAAACAACACGACCTTAAAATTTCCATAGTAATCTAACTCAACTATGTCAACTAGTCTGCCATAATAAGTTAGACTTGCATGGATTGGATTTGCATCCTTTGAACTTGCAAAACTTGTAGTCATTGCTTCTAAGGTCACTCCACAATTCTGTGTTTTGAGTCTTGCATCACGTTGCATGGTATGAAATCTATATCCATTAACAAAATATCCAGAATATCTTTTTGCTATTGCATTTGGTCCTCTAGACAACTCCTTAACCCAACTTGGGACATCCTCTTGCACAACACGACTTTCAAACCATTGTGGAAAGTTCTGACTATGGCTTTTAGCTTTGCCCTATTTGGATCCTCTTTGTTGATTGTTGACTTCATTCTCATGATCTCTAAAGGGAAAAGTATTATTATTTGATACAAATCAATTATCTAGGAAATATGGCATAAAAGACAAGATGAAACGTACCTAATATATTCTTGAACTTCATCACAATTATGTAATATGTAACCATGGAGTTGTCTTCATGGTTTGTCATCTAGTTTGAAAGGAGCACCCTTTTTTGATCCTAAAGGACGACCTTTGATAGGAAACAAATTTGGAAATGAATCTAAAGTTTCAATTTCTATTAGATCATCACCATCATCATTTCTAGGCCTTGTGTTAAATCTTGTTTGAACTCCATCGTGTAAATAACGAGAGCAAAAGTTCAAACATTCTTCAACTAAGTAAGCCTCCGCAATACACCCTTCTGGACGACTTCTGTTGCGAACATATGACTTTAAAGTGCACATATACCTTTCTGGAGGATACATCCAACGAAATTGAACCGGCCCACCTAATCTCACCTCATTAGCCAAATGAATAGGCAAATGAATCATTATATCAAAAAAAGAAGGAGGAAAAACCCTCTCCAATTGGCAAAGTGTCTCCGCAATCTCTAGTTCCATTCGATCTATCTCATCCAGTGTGATGACTTTTTGACATAAGCAACGGAAGAATGAACAAAGTCTTATCAACGGGATAGCAACCTGGTCAGGGAGTATGCTTTTTATTGGTATTTCCAATAGAAAATGCAACATGAAATGCGCATCATGGGTCTTGTAACCAGATATTTTTCTTTCACTCAGTTGCACACAATGAGAGATGTTGGAGGCACTTCCATCAGGTAACTTTGTTGTTTTCAAGACACCACAAAAAACTGATTTTTCAGCATTAGTCATTGAGAAGCATGCTTTTGCTAACTTTGCTTTCTTTCCGTCTTTAGTCTCCTTTGATGAAGATTCTTACGAATGCCCATCTCTTGTAAATCATATCGAGCATTTACATGATCCTTTGTCTTTCCAGAAATGTCCAAGAGTGTTCCAATTATGTTATCAACTATGTTCTTCTCTATGTGCATGACATCAAGGTTGTGTCGTGATGTGTTATATTGCCAATATGGTAAGTCAAAAAAAATCGACCGTTTCTTCCATGGACCATCCTTTGATTTTCTTTTTTTTGTCTTTCCAAACACATTTTCCATACTTTCTAAGTGGTTGAAAATTTCATTGCCCTTTAGCAATTGTGGAGGATTCCTATGTTCAAGTTTTCCATTAAAGGACTTTTTATTTTCTCTCCATGGATGATCCTTGGGCAAAAACACACGATGATCCATATAACATGTCTTTCTACTATATTTGAGATAGGTAGAACATGTTCCATAATTACAACAAGGACATGCTAACTTTCCTTTTGTACTCCAACCAGATAACATTGCATATGCAGGAAAATCACTAATTGTCCATAAAAGGGCTGCTCGCATTTGAAATGTTTGATTTCTTGATGCATCATATGTTTCTATCCCAAGCTCCCACAACTCCTTCAACTCCTCTATCAAAGGTTGAAGATAAATGTCAATATCATTTCCAGGTGATCTTGGACCAGGGATTAGTAAAGAAAGCATACAATATTCTGGTTTCATGCACATCCAAGGTGGCATATTATAGGTCATCAAAACAACAGGCCATGTGCTATGAGATATGCTCATGGTTCGAAATGGATTGAATCCATCACTTGCCAATCCAAGCCTTAGGTTGCGAGAGTCTGAAGCAAAATCAGGATACATGTTATCAAGGTCCTTCCATGACTTGGCATCAGAAGGATGTCTCAGCTTCCCATCTTTACAACGCTCTTCGTCATGCCAAGTCAAGGTACTAGCTGTCTTTGAGCACATAAAAAGTCGTTGAAGCCTTGGAATTAAAGGGAAATGTCTTAAAGTTTTAGCAGCAACATTGTGAGCTTTCTTGGGAGGCACAACATTGTCATCAACTACGGGATGTTCAATCCAACGAGAAGCTCCACATTCATGGCAAGACGTTTCTTTCTCATGCTCTTTCCAAAATAACATGCAATCATTTGGACACGCATCAATCTTTTTGTAGTCAAGACCTAAGTCTTTCACCATAGTCTTGGCTTTATTGAAAGAAGAAGGAATGTTCAAGTCAGGAATAGCTTCTTTTAATAACTCCAAGAGAGAAGTGAAAGACGCATTGTTCCACCCATGTAAACATTTCAACAAGTATAGTCTAATGGTGAAAGACAATGTGGAGAATCCTGTACAACCAGGATATAGTTCTTTGCTTGCCTTTTCAACTAAGTTATAAAATTTATTTGCATCTTCATTCAGACCTTCATTCACTCCTTCATCTCGTGCAACATCTCTAAATCTATCATTTAGCAAGCCCTCTATGTCATCATGTATCTGCACTTCATCTTCCATGTCACTGTCAGTGTCCATGCCAATTACATTTTCCCCATGATTGACCCATGTTGTATAACCTTTGACAAATCCATTGCATACTGTAACAACCCGACTTTTATTAAGTCCTAATTAAGTGAGATTAAAGGTAATTGACCTTGGTTAGGATTTAATTCGGTTTGGGTGGATAAGTTTCTTCTAGTCAAACCCTTATGTGTGACGTGATTTAAGTGTGTATATATGTGTTCATTCTAGGCTATGTGAATTACGTGTGTAAATTATATGTCATGATAATTATGTGTATTTATGTGAGTGTTCATTGTGTGTGGGAGAGTATGTTGGATGCAAATATGAGTTTTAATTGGTATTTAGATGATGCATATGGTTAGGAATGATGATATAAAATATTTATATGAGTTACATGATGTTATTAGATAATATTAGTGTTATATATTATTATTTATTTTATTTTATTTTATTTTATGTGTCTATGTGTGTATTTTAATTTATATTTAAATATTAGAAAAATTATATGAGCATTATAGTATTATTTGGGGGGATTTGGAGTGTTTTAGTAATTTAAGTAACGGTGGGCCCCACAATAACTCTTGACCTAGCCACTCCCTATATAAACACTAGTAACCCTCTCCAATTGAGAAAAACACTCTCCTCCTTCTTCTGAGCCGCCATAGCCATCTTTCTCTCAAGAGCTCCATAAGCCATCGATACTCCAAACCACGAAACACCTATCAAACCTTACCCAATCCAGAAAATAAACTCATATTCTTAATCCTCTCATCAAGCCGGACCTTTTTACCGATTTCGTTTCTCCGTTAAGAGTCTCCGGCATCACCGGACCGTTCGTGGGGCTAGAGAGAGAGGTTTCCAACGAGAGCAACGTCGGGAAAGGGTTTCTCTTTGCATATTTCGAAATTGTCTTCAAGAGGTAGGGGTTAGGCATTCTATTTTCATGCATATTGATGATGATTTTATGAGATTCGTTTTTCCCATTAGGGATTTTTGTGCCTTATTATTATTATTATTATTATTAATTTTATTACGATACAAATACATGATATATATATATATATATAAGAATGGCTCACGCCATTCCTAGTTTTTCATTCTGGCAGCGTGAGCAAGCATACGTCTTGGTTTTTGCTTGGCAGCGTGAGTAAGCACATATATATATATATTATATATATATATATATATATATATATATATATAAATATATAAATAAATAAATAAAAAGACAGTTTACTAGTATATGTATATTACTATTACATATTATTATTACATAAACTTATACCTATTAGCATGTATATTAGTTAATAATAGGTAGATAATAGGTAGAAATAATAATAATAATATCATAATGATAGTAATATTAATAGGGAAGATAATAATAAAATATTAACCCTAATAATAATAATAAAAGAATAATACAGTAAGAACAACAACATGTATACTATATGATATGTAATGATAATAGTAATAGTAACAATAATAGTATAGAAGACAAGATTGGTGGTGAATAAAATATAAGAGTTTACAAGATACTTAAGGGTAGAGTATAAAGTACAAGTAAAACTAGAATAAAGTATAAGTATTAAATAATAATAAAATAAACGAGATCATATGACATGAAAGGTATAGAAGCATTGAGAATAATATTTATAAGTAGTTGTATATCATGTTTATTTGATAAGGAATGATATTTATTTCTTCTCCATGATGTCAGAGTAAGTAACTGAATGTGCTATGTTTATTCCATGATGTTAAAGAGTATAAATTGACATGTTTTTACCCTTTTATATATGTACCCTAATGCGTTCTACGACTTGTATAAATGTTATATATGAATTATGCATGATTTATATATGATTATATGAGCTATAAAATATGTTTATATGTATATGTAATTATTGTATGAGATGTTTATGATGAATGATTACATGATGAATATGCTATGTGATGATATGTATTATGATGAAATGCTCTGAATGAATTAACTCTGTCATCCGGTAAAGGTTAAAAGATGTTCTGAAAGATACTCTGATGCTCTGAAATATCTCTGTTAACTCTGAAATATTTGTGATAATTAAAAGACGTTCTGAAAGATCTCTGATACTCTGAAAGATTAAAATACCTTGTAGCCTTCAGCTTGTGATGATGTTGTAGGGAGGGGTGGCATCCTCGGCTGCAACTCCTTCACTTGAGGAAGGTGAACTGTACCCCTCTTCCCCGTATCTTTTAGGATGAGCTCATACCTAGGGGCCGATTGTAGGAGTAAGGATGGAGGGAGGCTTTGCCATGTCTGACAGCTTCAAAGTAAAAGTTAATGATAAGATGCTCTGAAGAAAGTTCTGATAAATGTTCTGTTATGTTATATTTTCCCTGATTGTGATAGAAGCACATAGTACACTACACACGGCCTTTAATTATGATATGTTATATGAATTAGTAAAATGGACAAGATGCACTTAGGTAAGACGTTCCGGGGAAAGATTGATTTTCAACTTATATCCGAATTGAACTCATTCATGCTTCACTTATTTTATAATTAAACCCGGGGCGGCTTCCTCTACTGAGTCACATCCCAGTGCTCACCCTATGTTTTTCCCACCTTTTAGAGGAGCAGACAGAGCAGGATGTCGGAGCAAATGAAGAGCCTGTGCAGACTTAGTTTATGATATAGTTCCCTAGATATCAAAGACATGTTTTATTTCCTTATCAGATGTTATGACTTTTATGCTTCCGCTACGTTTATTTATTTATTATGTTTTCTGAGTCCGGACCTTTGTTAGCCGGCAGCTATTTATTTACTCATATTTATGGTGGAATCTCATAGGTCACAATTTTTGGCTTATGGGTGAGACCTAGTATTTATTTCATGTTTGTTACTTGATGGGAGTTATTTATATGATGTAGTATTTTCGTAGATGTTTGTATAGCTTATTATTATCGTTGTATTTATGCGCCAGACCCTTATTTTCTATACCGCAAATGATTTTCGAAAATTTACTCCCGCCTATTTTCCGCGTATTATATTTTAAATATAAAGATAAAACATGATAACAGGAGGTAACCCTTATAAAATGGCCTAAAATGACTTAAGCATTAAGGGCTTTCTAGTAGGGTGTTACATTTTGGTATCAGAGCAGGTCTATCCTACAGGGCTTGGGGTAATGGACCTATTATGCTATTATGGCATGTACGGTAGTTATATCATGCATATAACCTCTTATGTGTCTTAGTTAGTGTTGAGGTGCATGATCGTTTTGCTGGAATGTCAATGTAATTGTGCATACTTAGCGTTGATATGGAGCCTGATCAACTCGATGTTCATTGTTTTGTGTGCACAGGGACATGGTACCTAGCAGGCGTAATAGGGACGATGCTGACGATCATGAGGAGAATGGGCAAGGAAGCGGGATTTCGTCGGAGGCATTCATGGAGATGGCTAGGGCCATGAACCGCATGGTGGACCACATGACTCAATAGCGCGCAGCGCCACCACCTGCGGGTAATGGCAATTCCTATTTCGCTAACTTCAAGAGGGCCAATCCCTCTCCTTTTCCTGGCACTACGGATCCTTCAGTAGGTGAGGATTGGCTGAGGGGTATCAAGAACATCTTTACAGTGGTCCAGTGTACAGAGGTGTAGAAGACACAACTGGCCACCTTCATGCTGCAGATGGAGGCACGTTCTTGGTGGAACGATGCTCGTCGCGCTTCTGACGCGGCGGGTGTAGCGATCACGTGGGACATGTTTAAGGACATGTTCTACGAGAAGTACTTCCCGGAGACTGTTCGCCAGGACAAGGAAATGGAGTTCCTTGATCTCCGTCAGGGCACCATGACCATACCTGAGTACATCGCCAAGTTCGAGGAGCTCATTCGATTTTCAAAGATCTACCAGGCTAACCCGAAGGAGAGCTGGAAGTGCATGAAATTCTGTGCTGGGCTGAACCAAGACATCAAGAGGATGGTTAAGCACATGAAGATCAGAGACTACAGGGAGACGGTGGACACCTGCAGGATTGTAGAGGAGACCAGCCGCCCAGTTGCACCACAGAGGGTTGAGACTCAGAGGAGGGGTGCGGCACCTCAGCAGACCAGCTACGCCGCCTCTGCATGCTTTCAGCCATATGGTCAGCCGCCTAGGACTCAGTCTCAGCCTCGACCTCTACAGCAGCAGCAGCAGCGCCCAGCCGCAGCAGCACCTCAGGCGTTACCTGCCCTACCATCATGTGCCACGTGCGGCAAGCCTCATGGCGGTGTCTGTCGCCTCGGTCAGAATACATGTTTTCACTGCGGGAAGGCAGGCCATTATGTCAAGGATTGCAAGGTAGCAGGTCCACAGCCATCTTCTTCCTTTAGGCCACAGCACCAGGGACGTGTGTTCACAGTTTGTGCGGAGCAATCAGACGATATCATCGGGGGTAAGCGTTTATGTTTTGCTTGTTTGATTTGTTATGGTGATGACTAGCCTTAATCATCATTGTATGGGACCCATTTAGTACGAGAGTACGGTGGGAATTGTGTGATGCATGCCTAGGCCTGAAGCTGAGCTACTTCTAGTTTTGTTAAGGTCTAGTCAAGGTTTGTTAAGGATGGTTGACCCTGATTCAGAGTTGACTGTCCTAGCTAGTTAACCATGGATGGTTACTCTTCCCTGGTTGATCTTGGCCTCCACGTGTTTTCTTGTGTATTAATCACACCCTTGTGTTGTTTTTGTGTTAGAAGTGTCGAATTTCGAGGACGTTATTCTTTTTAAGGAGGGGAGAAATGTAACACCCCGACTTTTATTAAGTCCTAATTAAGTGAGATTAAAGGTAATTCACCTTGGTTAGGATTTAATTCGGTTTGGGTGGATAAGTTTCTTCTAGTCAAACCCTTATGTGTGACGTGATTTAAGTGTGTATATATGTGTTCATTCTATGCTATGTGAATTACGTGTGTAAATTATATGTCATGATAATTATGTGTATTTATGTGAGTGTTCATTGTGTGTGGGAGAGTATGTTGGATGCATATATGAGTTTTAATTGGTATTTAGATTATGCATATGGTTAGGAATGATGATATAAAATATTTATATGAGTTACATGATGTTATTAGATAATATTAGTGTTATATATTATTATTTATTTTATTTTATTTTATTTTATGTGCCTATGTGTGTATTTTAATTTATATTTAAATATTAGAAAAATTATATGAGCATTATAGTATTATTTGGGGGGATTTGGAGTGTTTTAATAATTTAAGTAATGGTGGGCCCCACAATAACTCTTGACCTAGTCACTCCCTATATAAACACTAGTAACCCTCTCCAATTGAGAAAAACACTCTCCTCTTTCTTCTGAGCCGTCATAGCCATCTTTCTCTCAAGAGCTCCATAAGCCATTGATACTCCAAACCACGAATCACCTATCAAACCTTACCCAATCCAGAAAATAAACTCATATTCTTAATCCTCTCATCAAGCCGGACCTTTTTACCGATTCCGTTTCTCCGTTAAGAGTCTCCGGCATCACCGTACCGTTCGTGGGGCTAGAGAGAGAGGTTTCCAATGAGAGCAACGTCGGGAAAGGGTTTCTCTTTGCATATTTCGAAATTATCTTCAAGAGGTAGGGGTTAGACATTCTATTTTCATGCATATTAATGATGATTTTATGAGATTAATGTGATGGTCGTTTTTCCCATTAGAGATTTTTGTGCCTTATTATTATTATTATTAATTTTATTACGATACACATACATCATACATATATATATATATATATATATATATATATATATATATATATACACGAATGGCTCACGCCATTCCTAGTTTTTTATTCTGGCAGCGTGAGCAAGCATTGCGTCTTGGTTTTTGCTTGGCAGCGTGAGTAAGCATATATATATATATATATATAAATATATAAATAAATAAATAAAAAGACAGTTTACTAGTATATGTATATTACTATTACATATTATTATTACATAAACTTATACCTATTAGCATGTATATTAGTTAATAATAGGTAGATAATAGGTAGAAATAATAATAATAATATCATAATGATAGTAATATTAATAGGGAAGATAATAATAAAATATTAACCCTAATAATAATAATAAAAGAATAATACAGTAAGAACAACATGTATACTATATGATATGTAATGATAATAGTAATAGTAACAATAATAGTATAGAAGACAAGATTGGTGGTGAATAAAATATAAGAGTTTACAAGATACTTAAGGGTAGAGTATAAAGTACAAGTAAAACTAGAATAAAGTATAAGTATGAAATAATAATAAAATAAACGAGATCATATGACATTAAAGGTATAGAAGCATTGAGAATAATATTTATAAGTAGTTGTATATCATGTTTATTTGATAAGGAGTGGTATTTATTTATTCTCCATGATGTCAGAGTAAGTAAGTGAATGTGCTATGTTTATTCCATGATGTTAAAGAGTATAAATTGACATGTTTTTACCCTTTTATGTACCCTAATGCATTCTACGACTTGTATAAATGTTATATATGAATTATGCATGATTTATATATGATTATATGAGCTATAAAATATGTTTATATGTATATGTAATTATTGTATGAGATGTTTATGATGAATGATTACATGATGAATATGCTATGTGATGATATGTATTATGATGAAATGCTCTGAATGAATTAACTCTGTCATCCGGTAAAGGTTAAAAGATGTTCTGAAAGATACTCTGATGCTCTGAAATATCTCTGTTAACTCTGAAAGATTTGTGATAATTAAAAGACGTTCTGAAAGATCTCTGATACTCTGAAAGATTAAAATAGCCTGTAGCCTTCAGCTTGTGATGAGTGTTGTAGGGAGGGGTGGCATCCTCGGCTGCAACTCCTTCACTTGAGGAAGGTGAACTGTACTCCCTCTTCCCCGTATGTTTTAGGATGAGCTCATACCTAGGGGCTGGATTGTAGGAGTAAGGATGGGAGGGAGACTTTGCCATGTCTGACAGCTTCAAAGTAAAAGTTAATGATAAGATGCTCTGAAAGAAAGTTCTGATAAATGTTCTGTTATGTTATATTTTCCCTGATTGTGATAGAAGCACATAGTACACTACACACGGGCCTTTAATTATGATATGTTATATGAATTAATAAAATGGACAAGATGCACTTAGGTAAGACGTTCCGGGGAAAGATTGATTTTCAACTTATATCCGAATTGAACTCATTCATGTTTCACTTATTTTATAATTAAACCCGGGGCGGCTTCCTCTACTGAGTCACTTCCCAGTGCTCACCCTATGTTTTTCCCACCTTTCAGAGGAGCAGACAGAGCAGGATGTCGGAGCACACGAGGAGCCCGTGCAGACTTAGTTTATGATATAGTTCCCTAGATATCAGAGACATGTTTTATTTCCTTATCAGATGTTATGACTTTTATGCTTCCGCTACGTTTATTTATTTATTATGTTTTCTGAGTCCGGACCTTTGTTAGCCGGCAGCTATTTATTTACTCATATTTATGGTGGAATCTCATAGGTCACAGTTTTTGGCTTATGGGGTGAGACCTAGTATTTATTTCATGTTTGTTACTTGATGGGAGTTATTTATATGATGTAGTATTTTCGTAGATGTTTGTATAGCTTATTATTATCGTTGTATTTATGCGCCAGACCCTTATTTTCTATACCGCAAATGATTTTCGAAAATTTACTCCCGCCTATTTTCCGCGTATTATATTTTAAATATAAAGATAAAACATGATAACAGGAGGTAACCCTTATGAAATGACCTAAAATGACTTAAGCATTAAGGGCTTTCTAGTAGGGTGTTACACATACCAAATGTTCATAGATCACGTCTTTTTTATACCAATAAAGATTACAACACTTAGTGCACGGACATAGGATTTCCTCCCCTTGAGGATTTCCAATAGAATAAGCAAAATCGAGAAAGCTCTTAACACCGTCAATGAATTCTTTCTCATGCCTCGGAAAACTCATCCAACTCTTGCAACCGTCCATCATAAACCTAATTATACATATATTGATATCGTTAACACCTCAAAGAGAGAAACTTAATGGAACACAAATGCTCCGAAATAAAAGTGGCAACAACTAGGTACCAAAAATAAAAAAATACTGCAAGGTACTAACACTACAAAAAATTGTGTTAGTTGTAGCGGTTTTCTTAGGGCAGTAAGAAGAAACTACCCTAAGTAAAGTATATTTCAAAAGATGGCGGCGATGGAGGATGGGCGTATTCGAGGTCGGTGTTTGTACTGGACCTTGTGTGGGACGTGGAGTTCGTTGTTGCTGCCAAGAATGCTACTCGTCATGTTATGGTAGTGGCCAGCGACGTAGCTGATGATGTGGCTCTGCGGCTGCGTGTTTGAGTGCAGAAGTAGTAATAAACATACTTATCATAATCGACCCAGGTACTGGGTCACCGGTTCAACCAGTGGGTCACCGGTTCAATCAGTGGGTCACTGGTTGAACCGCTGACAGATAATTAACTCGATCTAATAAAAACATAAACCGCCGGCAGATAATTAACTCGGTCTAATAAAAACATACCAGCAACATGAAGTGATGATAACATCCTAATAGGAAACAAATATATACAAAAATGGTAACATAAATTATAATATAAATTAATACAAAAATTATAATATAAAAGGGGAAACACGTAAGGTAAGAGAAAGTATAGCAAAGTCACATCTTTCTGTTTTCCTTTGATGATATATATATATATATATATGTATATATGTATTCTTTGGCACTGTGCAAAGCAAAATGCTATTTTGCTAAGAAGAATGTCATGTCAGTCAAGTAAGTTTTTTGGTTCGATCATGCCATGCCATGCCCTCTCTTTTTGGACGTAGCTACTTATGAGTGTAGAGTTATCATGTCTAATAGTATCCAATATTCTTGAACCTCTTATACCATGGATGAACAGATATCTTACCTTGTTAATTATTGCTATTTTTATTATTATTATGCATAAGATTCTTGGATTCTATACTGGGAATGATTTATCGATTCTCTAAATCCTAAAAATAGTTTGGATACTGCTGAGTTAGCATAGCCAATTTTGAGTCAAATAACCTTACTCCAAATCTTTCATAATTCTTGTTGTTATTATTTCCTTCTAATAACATTGTACTTTTTTAGAATAGATTTTGTTTCATCTAAACAACTTTTATAAAATAAGTTGCATACCTTTAATCCTGCACAACCAACAATTCCTGTAACTACAGTGGCTGCATCAGTATGAGAATCAACCTGAAAAATAATATTATTACTTAGTAAGAACAATACTAATTAGCTAAGCTAAATAAATCATATTAGTTCAAAAAGATTTGCACCTCAAAAATCATATTAGTTCAATTATTTTTAAAAATGTCTTTCCTACCTAATTTCATGCAAAAGGAATTCTGTTCCTACCTAAATTCAGTAGCAGTTGAATATTATTCCAAACTTGTTCAGTTTATGTTCATTTACACCAAACTCTATTCTAGCCTCTGTCTCATCATAGTTAACAGTAAATAAATATGTCATGTTATAGGTATTGTCATCAAGCAAGAAATGCTG
Source organism: Aeschynomene evenia (assembly GCA_013621005.1). NCBI lineage: Eukaryota > Viridiplantae > Streptophyta > Magnoliopsida > Fabales > Fabaceae > Aeschynomene > Aeschynomene evenia. The sequence continues at coordinate 15,652,754 of CM024269.1, read as the reverse complement.
CAACATTGAATTGCTCATTCATTATTACTCTTTGATGGCTTCATTAGCACATAAATATTGAGGTACTATACTGAAATTCTTTCATATGTGTAGAATAATACATTGTGCAACTAGAAAACCATTTTGTATCACATAAAAGGCTAGTGAAGGATCTTATAGATCACATATATCCAAAAATACTATCCATAAGCTCAAACTTTGAAGATCATATATATGATGAACCACCATCACCACCAACTGAATTTGAGGCTCACATTAATGATGTTTCAGAGAAGCTTGATTTTTTTAAGTCATAAAACAAAATAGATGAATTACATTTCAACCAAATTTATGAATATTTAACACTTTTTATACATGAAATTGATGGAGTTGTTTTGTAAGTTGTTACTCCAAATTTCAAATATGACCTTAATTTACACTGTCCTTATAAACTTTCTCTCTTAACCCAGGTGTTTACACCATAGATATTGATCTGAGGCAACAAAAGGAAACTGAACATCTTGTGTTTGATTAAGAAACTGAACAAAACAGGAAAAGGCCAGCACAGAGCAAAGAGCAGCAAAACAAAGAGGATGAAGGAAAAGCCAGCACAGAGCAAAACAACGTAACACAAAGCAGCGAAGTAAAAAACAACAACACCAAAGCGGTGAAATGAAGGAACCACAGTACCTTCAGAACTCAGTGGCGCACAAAATCGCGAGGTGAGAAGACATTGGCGAGGTGTGGAGGCTGCAGTCGCGGCGGGTTGAGGTCGAGCGGCCGGTGAAGGAAGGAGGCAGCATTCGCGGTGAGTTGAGGCCGAGCTGTCGCGGTCGGGTTGAGGCCGAGCTGTCGCGGTCGCAGTGGCAAAGACGGCTCCTCGAGCGAAGAAGGCTCCTCGTGCAGTCGCGGTGGGTGGAGGCCGAGCGGTCGCGGTCGGGAGTTCGCAGTGGCGAAGCGACGACGGCTCCTCGTGCGAAGACGGCTCCTGGATCTGGCTTCATACTTTCTGTCTTGTTTATACAAATCTCTAAATGATATTGTTGACTATCTTAATTCAAACACCTCCTTCAATAATGTCCAAGGTCCTTTATGGTTCCTCAATCTTTGGACTACTCTTTACCTGCCTGAACTCCTTCCCACCCATCTCACACAACATTCTTCCTTTTCTGTTTACGGCAGAAAGTACCAAATCTTACCCAATTTTTCTTCACCCCCTTTTGACTACATCAATACTCTTTTCAGCATCAGCCGTTCTGATCCCTTCTCATTTTTTCCTTACCGTCACCGTGAAAGCGGCCCAGACTGGGTTTGTATTGATTCCAATCTTCAGCTGATTTCTCTGAAATAGCTCTTCTTGAATCTTTTCTTCCCTCTGTGTTGGTGGCCCGAGACATTCCTACAGGAATTCGGCCAACTTCTCGCAACAACAAATCCTCTGTTGAACCATAGCACCCACACTGGTTCACTCGCCAGTTTGGTCTCCTCCAAAGTGTCCCCACATTGATTAAATCTTTTGTAATTCTTGGAAAAAGGCCATTGTTGTCTGCAGACGATTTGGGTCAACTGGCATCAACTTTTGAAGATACTCGTTCTTCTTTCCGACTGTCCCTATTCACTCCTTTGCCCTCATCTGATACAGAATATGACAATTGGTGGGCCAATCTCCAACACATTGTCTTCCCCTCTGAACCTGATTTTTATATGTCCAAGTTTTTGGATGAGGATGAACCCCTAGCAACCAAACGGAAGAACAACGAACCCAGCCAGCAAAAGAAAAAGAAAGTTAAAGGTAAGTTATCTCACCCAGTATTCAGTAATTTCCCTTATAACCATCCACCAATATTTACCCCTGCATTTTCTTTAAAGGTTCGGCTAAACCGGCTGACCAAGCGGCTGGCCGTTCAACTGCTAAGCAAGAGGCTGCAAAATCAAATCCAGCTAGAGAAGAAGACGAAGAGGAAGCTGAGGAAGCCAATGTTCCCACCTCTAATCTTCAACCTATTTAGCCAAAGGGTTCGTTCTCAAGTCAAGGTATTTCTCTTCTCCTTTTGCCTTACTATTCCATCTCTCTTTCTTTCTTATTGCTGCTGATTTTTGCTTGTTTAGAATCCACAAACCTGCTCCACCAGCACCACTATTGTAATTGATGAGGACACTACACATTCTCCTTCTCTGGACCTTTCACCTCCGAAGCCAAAATCCATAGTATCCACAACTGATCCCAGTCCTGAAAAACCTCAGTCAATTGCACTGGACGTTTCTCCTCTTGGAATGGTGGCTGTTGAAGATGACAAAATGGATGAGTACTTTTCCGCCCCCTTTGTTCAAGAGACTCCCGAGTACTCCCCTTCATCACGGCTAATGGAAAGGGTTCAAACCATCCTGTCATCTACTGATCTTTCGGACTCCTCCACTCTTGTCGAATTGCAGAACAGCCTGGATGCTTTGGCTATTTCGGAAGAAGTTACGGCTGAATTCAAAGACTGGTGCGTCCGCCTCTCCCATGAATTAGTTCCATTACGTTACCAGGCCACGACAAGCACAGAGTTGATCTCTTCGAGCCGGCAACGCTTAGATCGCCTAATTGCTTTAGAAAGCACTAAAGCTGACTTAATCCAGACGTATCTTGCTCGTCGTGAAGCAAAGGATCAAGCAATCCAGTCCAGAAATACATCTGTAGACCGTCAAAGGGAACTTCGTTCAAAGATTGCTGAGATGCAAAAAGAATTGGAAGAGCTGGGTCCTCAAATCAAACAACATGAGCACGAAAAAGAACTTCAATTGAAAGCTCAGAGGGAGTTGTACGTGCAGGCCATTGAGCTTGATCTTGAAATCAACCAATTGCAAAGGGAAAAATCTCGGCTGAACACTGAGTACGAAACGGGTCAAAACGTGCTTTCAGAGGCTAAGAGCAAATGGCTAAACCTCGATAAAACCCTACCAGCTGCTCAGCCGATATCTCCTCCCAAACAGCCCTCCTCTCCGATAGAACAGAAAGGTATTCCTCTCATCTCTCCCTCTTCTCTTTTTTTTTATATATTTTGGTATCATCTTGTCTGACGTCATGCTTTTCTAGCCTTGGATTTATTGGACGACGCCATGGATTCTTACATCAATCAAGAGGTGGAAAATCAATCGCTGATCGCTCCTACTGATTCAGCTGTTCATTCCTCGTCCACGGTTCCAATAGAAGATGACCCCAAAACTGCTACTTCTGGTATCGATCCTACTCATGAACAATGATTTTATTTCCTTCAAACAATTGTATGTTTTTTGCTATTAACGGCTGGCATGTAGCCGAAAATACTTTTCCATCTCTTCCTTTACTTTTGGGTTTACTTTCGGCTACGCTTTGGCCGCTGATACTTTCCCTTTTTTAACCCATGATTCCCAAATACTGGGCATAAACCTTTTTAGATATTGGGCATTAACACATTTTTGTAATTCTCTACCATGCATATCTTTTATATAATACGCCCCTTTTCCTAACACTCGGCTTACAATAAAGGGTCCTTCCCATTTTGGAGACCATTTTCCTTGGCTATTATCTTTGAACCCGATTGGCAAAATTGCCTACCAAACATAATCTCCCAAGGAAAATTGTTTTAATCTTACCCTTTTATTATACGCCCTAGCTACTTTTTGCTTGTTGGCCTGAATGTTTTCCAAATCATGGAGACGATCGTCATCTAGTTAATCTAATTCCATTAACATAGCCTGATTGTAATCATCGGCTGTCAGCTGATGCTGCTTGGCTATTCTTAATGATTTTACAATAATTTCTAAAGGTAATACTGCATCATGGCCGTATGTCAGCCGAAATGGGGTGTTACCTGTAGCTGTAGCTTTAGAATTTCGATATGCCCATAATGCCTCAGATAACGTTTCATGCCACTTTCTAGGCTGATTTTCAACCATTCTTTTGATAATATCAATCAGAACCCTATTAGTAGCCTCCGCTTGACCATTCGCCTGAGCATAATAAGGTCATGAATAAATCATTCTGATGCCATATTTCTCACCAAACGCTTTTACCTCTGAGCCAGTGAACATGGTTCCTTGGTCAGCCGTGATGGTCTCAGGTATTCCAAACCGATGTATGATTTGATTCTGAATAAAACGGATCACATCAGCTTGTGTTACCTTAGTCACCGGCAGCGCTTGAGCCCATTTAGTAAAATAATCAGTGGCCACAATAATAAAAGAATGGTTTTTCGACGAAGGAGGATATATCTTTCCTATCAAATCCATAGCCCATCCGCGAAACGGCCAAGGTTTTACAATAGGGTATAATTACTCGGCTGGCAGCCTCTATATTGGCCCGTGTTTTTGACATTCCTCACATCCTTTAGCGTACTCAAAGCAATCGGCTGTAATAGTTGGGCAATAATAACCATACCTATGTATTAGCCATCTCATTTTCAGCCCCGATTTATGAGCTCTGCAAACCCCTTCATGAACTTCCCCTATCACCTTAAGAGCTTCATCATTATTTACACATCTCAACAGCAACCCTTCCTGGCTTCGTTTGAACAACTCATTGTCCAAAATGACATGACTGAGTGCTCTATGCTTCAAACCATGACTGACATTGCTTGTTGGACTCAACTAATATTCTACTAACTCTCTTCTCCAATCCGGATTTCTTTGTTTATTTATATGTCCAATCTGTATTCCACCACTAATAACCTTATATCCGGAAAGCATGTTGAGCTAACATATTGGCCGTATCATTATTCTCTCTTGGTATATATTGTTACTTCTGACATTCGTGTCATTAGCTCAAGAGCTTCTTGCCTTAATTCGGCTAACTCCGGACTATTACACTTGTATTCCCCTAACAATTGTTTAATGACCAATTGTGAACCCCTTCTTATAATCACAACCAATACTCCCATAGATGTTATCATTTTAAGCCCTGTAATTAACGCCTGATATTCAGCCTAGTTATTTGAGCAATTAATGTCCAATCGACAGGTAAAAGCCTCTTCTGCTCCATTAGGACTTATAACAGTTATGCCTGCTCCGGCTCCCTCTTTATGTTTAGACCCGTCAAAAGTCATTACCCAAGGAGTTAGCCCGATGTAACCTTGATATTCCTCAACCAGATCACTTATATCCACGTTAGGATAATCAGTTAGGAAATCGGCAATTACTTGCCCCTTAATCGCTCGCAATGGAACATACTTCAAATCGAATGCATTTAACTTAATTGCCCACTTCATCAAACGGCCTTGAAGTACGGGCCGATTTAATAAATACCTGACGATATCGATCTTGCACATTACCCATACCTCTCTCGGCAGTAAATAATATTCTAGCTTTGTACAGTTGTGAAACAAAGCCAGACACATTTTTTCGATGGGTGTATATCTTATTTCTGCTTCATTCAACATGCGGCTTAGATAATAAACTGCCCTTTCTCCTCCTTCCTCACAGTCTTGGGCTAGTAAACTGCCGGTACTGTCTTCATCTGCCGAAATGTAAAGCTTCAAAGGTCTATCCATCGTTGGCGGGATGAGTACTGGAGGATTCGCTAGGCATTACTTAATCTGATCAAAAGCATCCTGTTGTTCTTTCCCCCACACAAACTCGTCTGTCCCTTTACATTTCAACAAAGGGGAAAATACTTTCATCTTTCCAGCCGAATTCGAATTGAATCTCCGAAGGAAATTGATCTTGCCGATTAAACTCTGTAATTCTTTTTTATTTCTCGGAGGGTCGGCTTCTAACACAGCTTTAGCCTTATTACCATCAACTTCTATTCCCTGCTGATGTACTAGGAAACCTAAGAAGTTACCAGCCGATACTCTGAACGCACACTTAGTCGGATTCTTCTTAAGTGAGTAGTATTGCTTCATTCTTTTAAACGCTTGCTCTAAATCGGCTAAATATGAATCGAAATCAGCAGATTTAACCACCACATCATCGATATATACCTCCATACAAGTACCAATCAAATCGTGAAAGATAGCATTTGTTGCCCTTTGGTAGGTAGCACCGGCATTTTTCAAGTCGAAGGGCATTACTACCCACTCGAAAATGCCAACGGCACCTGGGCAACGGAACGTTTTATGCACATCCTCTTTTGCTAAGAAAATTTGATTGTATCCGGAATGACCGTCCATAAAAGTTAAGAATTTATTATTAGCTGTAGCATCGACTAACATGTCGGCCACTGACATTACATATTCATCTTTAGGCATTGCCAAATTTAAATTCCTAAAATCTATATAAATACGCAACTGGCCATTTTTCTTAATCACAGGTACGATATTTGACAACCAATTAACATATTTAGCATTTCTAAAGAATCTTGCCTTCAACAACCGCTCTATTTCTATTTTAATTTTGGAGAATATCTTGGGATTAACCCTTCTTGGCGGCTGTTTATATGGCTTGAATCCCTCCTTGATTGGCAGCCGATGTTCCACCAAAGCTCTTGACAGTCGTGGCATTTCATGATAATCCCAAGCAAAACGTTCCTTGTACTGGTTCAACAGTCGTGTTAATGCTCGGCTCGCCTGATCATCCAATAATCCACTGATCTTAGTAATCCTCGACTTTTCTTTTCGTTCCGAGATTTACCTCCACCAACAGATCTTGGGCTTGGAAACTTAGCCGTTCCTTCTGAATGGACATCGGCCTCTCATGCTCTTCAACACCTGCAATATCAACACATAATTCATTATCTCTTACCTCTTCTATATCGACTGTGATCTCTCATTCAGTCCTTTCCTGTGCAAAAGTTTCAGCTAAAGAAGATTGCAGCCATTGATAGATTATTCTTTCATCAATCATTATTACAATAAAAAATAGTATCTGGTAGCCGTGGTTCGGCATGCAAGATTACCTCGAAACCGTTGTTGGTGAAATTTACTGCTTTGATTTCTTCTTCTTCTTCTTGAATCAAGGCAGCAATCGGCAGAAAGCCTGGATCATAGTAGACTGCATCTGCTATTCTCATATCAGCTGAAAACGGTCTTTGATCGGCCTCTACTACCTCTATCTTGTCACCATTCCACATGATCAATTTCTGATGCCAGGTAGATGGTACACACTCATTAGCATGAATCCAATCACGGCCTAACAGAAGGGAGTAATTAGTGCGAGCCTCCACCACAAAGAAAATGGTATTTGTGGTTTTGGACCCCACCGTTAAGGCCGTTAATTATGAACCCAAAGCTGTGGTATTCCCGCCAGTGAAGTTGGCAAAGGTCATGTTGGTCTCTTTCAGATCTTCTTTAGTCTTCCCCAACTTTTTAAACATCACCCAAGGCATAATGTTCATAATTGCTCCACCGTCTACTAACACCCTGGTCATTGGGCGGCCCCCCATATGCGCCTTCATATATAATGGCTTTAGATGGTATTGGATGTTCCCAAGTTCAAACTGTACGATTGCTTCTGCATTTCCAGATGGTAATTCTGCCGTAGTTTCGGCAAACGATGCCCACTTTGTTTCTTCGACGTACACACCCCCCTCTAAATTGGATTTTTGCCCTCCATTTCTTTTGAATTCAACCGGCAACACACCAACCATAGCCACCATACTATTCGGACCGTCTACCAATTATAGCAAATCATCATCTTCAAACAAACTGCTGAGTAAACCAGAATCGGCAAACTCATCTTCAAAATTCAAGTTCACCAAATTTGCTGTCCCTACTTCGGCTCGTTCAACTACAGGTAAAGGTATTGAGTTGTAGCCGAAGCTCCAGGTTCGGCCGTTATTTGAACAACAGTAATGACCTCACTATTTGTTTTCTTTTCCTGCAAGGTCATTTCTTCTATCATATCGAAGTGGTCGACCAATTGCTTGGCTAATCCATGATCTTTCCCAGGACTCGCCACACCTTCTCTTTCCACTTTCTTGGCCTTTTGCAGCATGTCTACCATCCCTCTTAACTTCTGATAAGCTCTCTTCCTTTCGAGCCTTCTTTTCTGTGACCTAGAAAGGAAAGGTACTTCCTCTTGGACAGCTCTCCTCCCTTTATTCACCTGCCAATACTCCCTAGGTTTCCCCCTAGGCTTGATCATATGCGTTGTATGGCTAGGATTTTGGTTAGTGATTCGAAGAACTTGCCCATTCTCATGGCATCTCACTTCCACCACCTTCTTCCCCTCTTCTGGGATAGCATCATCCTCTATTGCTGGCACATTAGGGATTGCATATTCCCTTCTGAAAGGTCTTCCCCCTTGAGGGCGATATAACCTGTCAAAGACACTCAGCCGTGGTTCGGCCGGGATCTCTATTGACTTTTCTTTCTTATTATCTTCATTTGAACCTTTTCTTCTCCAAGTGTTATGAGTCAGCCGTGGTTTCAGCTGCTGATTCCCATATCCTGGTCCATACCATAGATGCTTTCCGGGACCTGGTCCCCACCTTGGTGGTTTCCACTCCAAATATCCCCTAGAATATACCTTACGCGGATGCTGATTTTCACGCCTTCTTGTTACTGCTGTTTTTGTATCGACTTTATTAATCTCTATTTTTGGCTTCCAGATCTTTCCGCGAAGATTTCTATCCATCACCTTTCCTCCGAAACTGACACCATGTTAATACTGACTGCAGGAAAAGGATTAGACTCTACATTGACAACCGGTTGCACTCGGTTGGCAAGTTTGAACCTCCCTTCCTTTAGTCCCTTTTGGATAGCATTTCGGAAAACCAAACAATTTTTAGTAGGGACATGAGTTGTGCCATTTACAATATTTAACCCCCTTTATCTTCTCAGCTGATGGGATTTCATGACCCTCGGGTAGCTTCAACTATTTATCCTTCAGAAGGAAGTCAAAGATTTGCTCCGCCTTCGTAATATCAAACAGATATGGCTCTTTGCTACCTTGTCTAACCCTCTCCTTCCCTTTCGTAGCTGTTAGGGAAGGACAAGAGTATACTTCATTCTTTTTTAATAATTCGGCCACCATCACTTCTCTAGTTGGTGATTCTTCTTCATAAACTACATCTTCATCTTATTCGCCTTCTACTAAGTTAATATTCTGAGGGGGTTTATTAATCGCAAACCAGCCCACTCATTTCAGCTCTTTCTCTTGGATCAGTCATTCGTACCTAACGGTCTTCTCAGCTAATTGTCCAAAATCAGAATAATCCCCAACTAGTAACCTCTTTCTCCACTGAGGATTCATATTGTTCACCGCTATAGCTGTGCATTCTCCATCCGAGATTTGAGCACTACAAATTCCTCGGATTTTTCTGAATCTCTCGAGGAAATCTCCAACTCGTTCTTGCCCCTTCTGCTTAATCGCGATTAAATTTGAAAGCAAGGCTTCTGGCCTTGTCTTATAGAAGCAATCATGGAAAGCTCTTTCCATATCAGCCTAGCTATTAATGAAATTTTGCGGCAATGAGGAGTACCACAAAAACGCTATCCCAGTTAGAGACGATGGGAACTACTGGAGTCTTAAATACTCATTATGCCCTGCCTCGACACATTGCACTGTGAAGCGGCTGATATGTTCCATAGTAGATTTCCCGTCTTCCCCTGAGAAAGTAGTGAAATCTGGAGCCCGGAATCATCTAGGAAAAGGAATCCTATCCACCCACTTCCGATATGGCTTCCTATATACAAGCCTTTCCAATGGCCTCAATTGCAACCCAAAATGTTGCCCTAGCACATCGGCAATCATATTAGGGTCACATAATTGAGGTTGAATTGGGTTCCTCGGCAATAATCCTTCTTCTTGTTGATACATAGGTGCCTGAGAATTACCCATAAAACCTTTCCCTCCTCCATGAGGATCTGTCCAGAGATTTGGTTGCGACTGCCAGTTTTGTGCATACGGCGTAGGAGGTCTAATACCAACAGGGCGGGCCATGCCCCCTTGCTGTTGATACACCTTTCCACCGTGCGGCATACCGATATTTCCAATAGCCCCTTCTAGCCTTCTATGCACATAAACCGATCCATGATTTAAAGTTGCGGCTGGACTAGCTGAAGCCCCGCCTACTCCCCCAAATGTACCTCCATATGGTGTTGCGCCAAACGTATTATACTCTTGGTCGTTAACAGCAAACGGCAAGGGTGTTACCACTAGTTGGGTCATGAACTCCACAGTACTCCTAGGCATAACAATATTACCCATTCCACTAGTGGTTCCTTCAACCGTCCCTCCTATTCCTTCGGTCACGATAGGAGGTTGTTGCGGCACCATTTGTGAAGCACTAGAAGCAGCAGTTTGAGGATGGTACCCCTCAGTTTGCAATACGTTGCGAACCATGGGTCGCACAATCTCATTCATTTGTTGCGACACTTGATACATGAGATCATGCATCCCTTCTTTGATTTGCTTCCTGATGAAGGCCACAGAAATCGTCGAAGTATTTCTTGATGATGCACCACCAGCTGCCGTTGTAGGCTGGATCATGGGCCCTTCACTACCCATTCCAGATGTCGCGCGCGACGCTAGTAGTAGCATCAGTTTTGCCCTTAGGCTTAGGTGTACCAGCGTTCGTCGATGAGCTCATATCTGAAAATCGCCCAGACCTTAACTGCATCCGCCAGGGATGGTCGAGGCCTACCTTTTCCTGTGATATTCTTCCCGTGGGTCCCACCGGGCGTGCCAATTATGTTGTCGCACAAAAAAGCTTCGGCTAATTATCACGAGAATTATCAGCTGAAGAACAACAACCTAATGATCCCTATAACTTGAGGCGATTGCGCCGAGAATGGGAATCTTATTCTCAGCTGTAAGTTCCCTAAATATCTCAAGAAAACAGAACAAGATTTTAGGTGAGAAATGATAATCATAAATGATATGGAAGATAATAACGTGAAATTGGATTACTCTCAACAAACTTGCAAATACACCAAAGATAAGAATAATTCTGCCTACATCTACTCCTAAGTAAACTGAAATGACAGTAAAAAAACGACTAAAACAACTAACAAGACTGTTGTGTTCATTCCGGGTCCCTATCTTTGTCAACCGCCTCCATTTATATAGCCTTTAGCATTTTGATTTTCTCTTGCGCTTAACCCGGCTCCACTTCTCACGTTCAGCTTAGTGCTCCTCTGTCCTCTTTTTTCGCCTTATTTTATTCACCTGCTTTCTCACTTTCCACTTCTTTAGCACTTCCCCACAAATATCGCAACCGCTCGGCAACCGTTCTTCGCCTCAGCCGATTTCCCTCCTAGCCGCAGTCGAAATCATGCAATCATTCGGCTACGACTAACCGTTGATCGGCTAACAGTCCTTTCGGCTACACCAACTCGGCTACACTGATTTGACTAACGTCCCTTTCGCATATCAACTATTTTTTCTAGGATAACACCTGCATAGGTTTCATTGATTGTATTGCTTAAGAATTATCATTATGTATTTGCATAGTATATCAACATACTTAGCAATAAATATCATTCTGTTTAACTAGATTATTCTATAAAAAATTCTACCTCATCCTTAAATTATCTTGATTATTGTGTGTGAACAGAATGATATTTTTTCAATATTATAACTTACTTATAGTATTATAATTACCTTTCTAAATTTAGAATATTATAAAAAATATTATTACTTCATGATTTTTTTCTTTTTATTTTTTTGAATTTTATTTGTTTCATGAAATGAGAAAAATTTGTGAATGCAATGTTTTATTTTCTGTGAAGTTCTAATACAATTTTTTGGTATATATTCTATTTTTATGTTATAATATAACGGGGTGATACATATCATATTTTTGACGAGGTGATATTATTCTCAAATATTTTTAATATAACAGGGTGATACATATCAAATTTTATGACACTGTTACAATTATATAGCACATTTATATACTATATCTATAAATTTATATATGCGCTACAAGTATATAGAGTAATTTTTAATATAACGAGTTGATACATATCAAATTTTATAAGATTGCTACAATAATTATATAGCACAATTTTCCTTTTTTCTTTCGCATAAAATGAGAAAAAATTGTGAATGCAATTTTTTGTGAGCTTCCAATACAATTTTTTTTGTATGTACTTCCATTTTTTGTGAGACACCACTAATTACTTTTCTTTAATTACATTTTTTATTCTCATTATTACATTAGACGTATTTTTAATTAAGATAAATATATCCCGTGCATCGCACGGGTTAAACGTACTAGTATTATACAAAGGTGCATACCACAATAAGTAATTGCAAAAAAAAAAAAAAACTTCATTAAGCTATACGTTAGGAACTGAAAAAGTTTCATTGACCTTCTAATTATGTGAGGTTTATTGAGTTTTTTTAATATGTTTGAATGTTAAATTTTAGTAAAAGTATAATTATTAAAAAAGTAAATTTAGAAGTTTCAAGCTTATTTAAATGTCCTTCTAGAAAAAAATATTTTTTTAATTAATTCTTTTGATTAAAATATTTTGAAGAAGTTGAAGTAATTTTATGTTTGGATATAAAATTAATTTATGTTTGTATGTAATATTAAAAATGACGTTTATTTAATCATGAACACCTTTTTTATGTTATATAAAGTGTCTGTTTAAATGTCATTATTTAGTTAAGCTAAAGTTTTTTTAACAAAATATCTATTAAATTTTTTGATATGTTTGAATATCAATTTTTAGCAAAAGTATAATTACTAAAAAAAAAAAGTAAAAAAAATTTTTTTTTAGAAGCTATAAGTGCTTGTTTGGATGAGAAAGATTTTTTATTGATCTTTTTCAATAAGATCTTTTGAAGAAAAAGAAGTAATTTACCTTTTGAATACAAGATTAATTTATATTTGGATATAATATAAAAAGATCTTTAATGTTTGAATTTTTTTACATGTTTGGGTGATATTTTTTATTAGTAAAAGTAAAATCACTCTATAATTAAATAGAAAAATATACTCTTTCAGAAGTTGTAATTTCCATCTCCTCGAAAAAGACATTTAGTATAACCTAGAAAAGATGTTTACGATTAAATAAGGATTTTTACTATATTACATCTAAATATAAATTAATTTTATTTTCAAATGTATAAAATTATTTCTACTTCTTCAAAATATCTTATAGAGATCTAGTTAATTATTAGAGAAGGGGGTTTAAATTGTAATTGAGAATTATGTGGGAATGAGGGATGCAAGGCATGGGTGAAGAGTTTTGTAACTAACTTTGCCTAGTTGGCAAGTTAGTGGGAGGGGAGAGAGAATCTATTTTCTGTTATTGGGAGGCTGCAGAGAATTATATAAGGGGAGGAAAAGTTCAGAGGGGGATATCTGGTAAATTTGGTATAGGCTTGGGAGAGTAGCTAAGTCTCTCTAATACTTAGCAACCTTGTTATTTCTTTCATTTTCTGATTAATATAGAAATATATACACACTATGCCCCCTTTGATTCATTCTTCTGATATCTTGATCCTATCAAATGGTATCAGAGCTCCCGATCTTGGGAGCCCTGTGCCTACAACCATGCGAGCCGCTGCCATGAGGCAGACTTCGCGGGGAAGGAGCACTTGAAGAGGATGGAGCAGAATCTAAGGAAAATCAAACGACTGTTAAGGGGGAAAAATTATCGGCGGCACCGACTCCCTGTTTGGGAGGATGATGAAGCTCGATGGTGGAGGAGGAGAAGGCGAACCTCTATGGAAGTTTGGCCGCCTAATATCCGCACATTTTTTAAATGCATGCAAAAAGAATCAGATGATCGTGGAGAAGAGGGGGAGGAATAAGACGACAGCGAAGATGGTGAAGAGTATGATGAACCAGAAGTACAGTCAGATCAACTAGTACCAGGCCCTGATTCGGCTAAGATCGAGGATTTGGTGGAAAGTGCTCTCGCAGCAAATCTCGTGGTGGACGACAGAGATGGCGTCAGAGATGGTGTCGATGTGGACATCGACTTCAATAACAACAGAGAGAGAGGCGGCAACGATGAACTACTGGCACCGTCACCGCCGCCCAAGTACCAGAAAAGGTTTCATCGAAGGAGACAGCAAAGACGCAAACAAATATTCAAATCGTGCTTACGTCGTCGGAATCACCTGAAGGAGCAATTTGTGTGGATTCTGATTTTGGAAAAGTTAGGCAGAAGAATGGGAAGGAGAACGTAAATGAGATTTGGGTTTCAAGATGGATGAAGGGTCTGCAACCGCAACCTGAACCGCCGGATTCTTGGTCTTCATCGACAGCGACGGAAGGGAAAGAGACAGCGCTAGTGAAGGAGTTGTGGGTTCTGCATGTGTTGGCGAAGTGTTCTGCAGAACTTCCCGACTCTGATATGTGCTTGAACAATGAGCCGCCGCTGACGGTGGCGGTCCGATCGAAGTTACAGAAGATAGGAGCAGCAACACCATTTCAACTCAGTAGAAGTCTCATGAGTGTGTTGGTGAAGAGAAAAAGGACCATGCATGCCCTGCCATAGCACGAAATGAAACCGGCTAACCAAAATGCGGGTGTTGCGACCAGTGAGTCACCCCCGGTGGCAAATCGATCAGAAGTGCAGGTGGGCGAAGCAGTAGCAGCGTCCCTCTTCATGGAAAGCTTCAGGGTTGTGCAGCAAGTGGAAATGAAGATAGTGGTTGGAGTGAGTAGGGTTAGTAAGGGAATGGGTATATTTTTTCACCCAATGGGCCAAGCCCATTTAATAGGAGAGAAGCTTTGGAGAATGGTTGAAGGAAATTCTCAGGGGAAGGAAATGGGCCAAACCCAAATTAATTGCAATTTAATGGTTTCAGCAAGGGAAACAAAAGAGATGTTATATCTTGGTCTTAACTCAGTGGGTCAGGCTTGGTTTAAAATGGAAGAGAGTAGAAATACTATTGCTAATGAAGGAAAATCCTATGTCTAGATTGGGCTCTACCAGAGCTTGGTAACTCCACTTTCCACTAGCTGAGCAAATTGATATTTGATCTTTATTTCCTATATGGAGGAGGTAGGCCGAAAACTACATCGGAGCTTTGAGGTAATGGCTCATATGCTTCTCAAAGATACTCATAGCACAACATGCGGGAGGGGCTTTAAAGCAAACATGGAAAATGGTTTTGCCTTGTCTCAGAACATTCATAAGGGGAGAATATTGAGTAAGAAATTAATCTTCATGTTACATGGGGTCAATTCTACAAGGTGGAAGTCATTGGTACTATTATGCTTAACTTTTAGGATGGAAGCCTTGGGACAGCATATGAGGGGTGTTAATCTAGAGCTTCTTCCTTTTCCACATGGACTACAATATGTGTGAATTCTTAATCCTATAGCAAGACCAAGTGAGATTCTTGTCCTTACCTCCACATCAATGCTAGAATTCATTGAAACATGGAGGGATGTTTGGTTCCATCATATTTTCTCAGGAGGGGTTGATCATAAGTTGGAGGACAGGAGTTGTGTCATTGTTATTTTTGGACAACATTTACCCCCAATCTTTGGATCTTTGGACACTGTGACTTGGGAAGACAAGTGGGGACAGCATAGTTTGATGGATTGCTTAGGGATGGAAGGGGTGAAGGTAGGGGCAGTTGAGAAGAGCCAGATGTAGGAGGACATTGTGATTTCACCATACTTGATGATTTCCACCGCTAGACTACTAGGTTTCAAGCTATGGGACCCCGGTGGATTTTTCTATACTACAACTATAATTTCTTCCTCATGTTTCAAGATTTGGGACCCAGGAGGAAGTCCTTCTTCAACATTATGGTTTTAGTCTTTCACACATCACCTTGAGGACAAGGTGATTATTTTAGGGAGGGAGTATTGATAGAGATCTAGTTAATTAGAAAAGGGGGTTTAAATTGTAATTGAGAATTATGTGGGAATGAGAGATGCAAGGCATGGGTGAAGGGTTTTGTAACTAACTTTGCCTAGTTGGCAAGTCAGTGGGATGGGAGAGAGAATGTATTTTCTATTATCGGGAGGCTGTAGAGAATTATATAAAGGGAGGGAAAGTTCAGAGGGGGATATTTGGGAAATTTGGTATAGGCTTGGGAGAGTAGCTAAGTCTCTCTAATACTTTAGCAACCTTGTTATTTCTTTCATTTTGTGATTAATATAGAAATATATACACACTATGGCCCATTTGATTTGTAACACCCTAGCTAGGCTAGGCTTGATAATTGTTACATCACAATATCAAGTTCAGAACTAATAACTTACAAACATAATAATCTAATACAAATACGTATGACCATTGGTCATATACAATAGTGGAAATTCACAAGTTTATTCTACATACAAGTCTTGTAAATTTCTGACACCTAGAGGAGCTAGTCTTCCTCTGAATTTTTCTTGGATGAGTCTGAAATCACCACGTAATAGATATAGTGAGAATTAAAAATTCTCAGTAGATAATAAACATGGTTAAAAAAATAATTTTTGAACTAATGGTGATTTCGCCGTGTCGATCACGGAAAATATCATGACCACTAATTTTCATACAAAAAATAAAATTTCATAAACATGCATCATAACATCTTATTCATGTTGAACTTGCTTAATGAGATATCCTTATAAACATATATACCCTCAACATACCGCTAATGGTATGCTTCTCTTTTCTAAGGATATGAGCTCAATCCGTGACCGTCGTCACTTTAAGATAACCAGCATCTAGGAAGGTCGAGGGGTTTTACTATAGCCAACATCTAGGAAGGCCAAAGGAAATCTCATTCTTTTAATACCATATAATAATAATAATAATAATATTAACATCATAACATAGAATGAACATAAAAGAATCATAAATAAATCATAAAAATTTTACATACAATATATAGAGTATTCATGAAATACTTTTGAAAGAAAATAGTCCATATCTATCTTTATAATGCAAAAATACCGTCAGTATGAATAGTACACGTGAATAGTACCGTATGAATAGTACTAGTATGAATAGTGACTGTGAATAGTGTTGTGAATAGTGACGGTATATGTGAATAGTACTCTTGTATTTGTGGACAGTATCTCCTTATAAACACTTTTATTAAGACTCACTTGACATTATTTCATCTAAGAATAACTCTTTTCTGTTGTGGAAGATCAGATAAAACTGCAACCACAGCATACTAATAAATTATTCTACCTAAATTCACACCTTTTTTTTCTCTCATTTTTTTTTCTTCCTTTCTTTCCCTTATTCTTTCTTCTCTCTCGGTTGTGGTTTTGCTTCCCCTCCCCCCTCTATTTATATTATAAAAATAATAATAAAATAATGAATAGTGCATAATAAAATATAATAATATCATGCATAGTAAATTACTATTAAGAATAAAATAATATAATAAAATAAAAAGTGCATAGTAACCTTAATAATTTGAAAGAATCACAGGCTTTACTATGCTTTGCATAGTAATTTTTCTTTGAACTAATACATCAAAACATATTGTGTGTATAGTTTACTTATCATATATTATTCTGAAAAATTTAAAATTAATAATTTTATTAGTAGAACTTTAAACCTACATTATGACGTAATTTATTTGTGAAAATAAGTTAATATTGTGAAATAAGTTGTATCAAATATGTCTATTTTTGGCTTAAAATAAATGTTATTTGACTCAGAAAATTTGGGTGCTACATTACTTCCCTCCGAAAAGAAAATTTCGTCCTCGAAATTCATACCTGTAAAAAGATAAGGAAATTCTTTCTGCATTTCTGATTCCAATTCCCATGTGTGTTCTTCTAATTTTCCCTCACTCGAAGCTACTCGGACTAAAGGAATTAATTTATTCCTTAGTTGCTTGACCTTGTAATCGACGATTCTCATTGGGGGTAACTTAAAAGTTAGATCATCTTTTAACTGTACATTTTCTGACTCAAGCACATGCTTAGGATCTGAGTAGTATTTTCTGAGTTGGGAGATATGGAAAACACTGTGAAGATTTGAAAGGTTGGGAGGTAGGGCTATTTTATAGGCCATGGTTCCTATACGTTCTATGATTTGAAATGAACCTATGAAACATGGGCTCAATTTCTTAACTGACATAGCTCTACCTATGCCTGTTGTAGGGGTGACTTTCATAAATACATGTTCTCCTTCTTGAAACTCCATGGGTTTTCTCCTCTTATCTGCATAACTCTTTTGGCGACTTTGGGCAGTGAGTTTCTTATCCTTAATCTTCCTTATTTGTTCTGTTGTTTCTCGAACCAGCTCTGGACCTATGAGACTTCGTTCACTTGAGTCGTACCAGCACAGAGGGGATTGACACTTCCTTCCATACAGTGCCTCATAAGGTGCCATACCAATGCTAGCATGATAGCTATTATTGTAGGCAAACTCAATCAGTGATAAAAAGTGAGCTGACTAGTCAGTCTATCCACGACCACCCATATAGCATCGTAGCCAGCTCGTGTTTGGGGTAAACTCGACACGTAGTCCATTGATATACCTTTCCATTTCCATTCTCGAATAGAAGGCGGGTTTAGCAAGCCAGATGGTTTTTTATGTTCAATCTTGACTTTTTGACAGACCAAACACTTGCGAATCCAATCTCCCACATCTCTTTTCATTCCTTGCCACCAAAACATTGCCTTCAGATCATGATACATTTTGGTCATTCCTGGGTGCATGGTAAAATGACTCTTGTGGACTTCCTCCAAGATTTTCTCCCTCAATCCATTCCAAAGTGGTACACAAATCCGAGCTTGATACCTCCAAATACCATCAGTACCTTGAGATATTTCTTTCAGTTTTCCATTTTTGACACTCAGCAAGATCTTCTTAAACTCCTCATCAACTTGTTGCCCTTGAGCAATCAAATCTTTAAACTCACTTGTCACTCTGATCTGATTCAAACTTATGCTATATATTAGGGGTAAAAGAAAATCCTAGGTTTAGGTCTCTAAAACTTTCCACCAATCTCGCCTCCTGAATCATCATCCAAGACACATGTAGTGTTTTCCTACTCAAGGCATCTGCCACCACATTGGCCTTACCAGGATGACAGTTGAGTCCAAAAACAGTCTTTCAAAAACTCCATCCATCTTCGTTGCCTCATATTCAACTCTTTCTGGTCAAAGAGATATTTCAAACTCTTATGATCAGAAAATACTTCAAACCTAACTCCATAAAGATAATGTCTCCAAGACTTTAGAGCAAACACTACAGCAACTAACTCTAGGTCATGGGTAGGATAGTTAACTTCATGGGGTCTTAGTTGTCTCGAAGCATAGGCAACTACCTTGCGATCTTGCATCAACACAAACCCTAGACCTTTTATAGACGCATCACAGTAGACTTCAAATGTTTTCTCAAGGTCAGGTAAAACTAACACTGGGGTAGAGGTCAATCTAACCTTTAAGTGCTTAAAGCTCTCTTCACACTCCGGTGTCCAAACAAAAGGCGCATTCTTCCTAGTTATTTTTGTTAAGGGTAATGCTATTTGTGAAAATCCCTTAATGAACCTACGGTAGTATCCTGCTAAGCCAAGAAAACTTCTTATTTCACTTACTGAAGTAGGTCTTTCCCAACTACTAACTACTTCAATCTTGCTTGGGTCCACTGCTATTCCTCCTTGGGCTACTACATGGCCCAAGAACTTTACTTCCTTCATCCAGAATTCACACTTGGATAACTTAACATACATTTTTTTATCACGAAGGATTTCTAAGACGGCCCTAAGGTGTTCAGCATGCTCTTCCTCTGTCCTTGAATAAATATGAATATCGTCTATAAATACTACCACAAACTTGTCAAGGTACGATCTAAAAATCCTATTCATGTAATCCATGAAAATAGTTGGGGCATTAGTTAGGCCAAAGGACATCACGGTGAACTCGTAATGTCCATATCTGGTTCTAAAGGCTGTCTTAGGTATATCTTCTTCCTTGACTCTTGTCTGATGATATCCTGACCATAAATCAATTTTTTAAAACACTGTGGCACCTCTCAGCTGGTCCATGAGATCATCGATTCTAGGCAAAGGATATTTATTTTTAATGGTCACCTTATTCAACTGCCTATAATCTACACATAGTCTCATACTCCCATCTTTCTTTTTTACAAACAACACAGGGGCTCCCCATGGTGAGGCACTAGGTCTAATGAATTTCTTATTCAACAACTCCTCTAACTGGTCTTTTAGCTCCTTCAACTCTACAGGTGACATCCTATAAGGCGCTATGGATATAGGTCCAGTTCTAGGAACAAGATCAACTGAAAATTCTACCTCACGTTTGGGAGGAAACTATGGTATATCCTCAGGAAAGACATTAGGATAATCCCTTACTACTCCGATCTCTGCTAAAGTATGCTCGAGTTCTACCCCACTGGAGGTAAGGAGAATGTATTTCTGATCATCAAGCCTACAATAGTATAGTAAGGAAGATTGTGGTTCAAGACTCATGGGTTTGGTAATTGTAGGAGGGTATATGATAGTATTACTAAAACAATCTATTACTATCTTATTGGGTTTCAACCATTTCATGCCTAGGATTAGATCTATACCTTCTAAAGGAAGACAAACGAAATCGGCTATGAATGTTCTATCATCCCTACTAAACTGACAATTTGAACAATATTGATATGTTGTAACAGACTTTCCGGTGGCAGTGGATACTAACAGGTTATGGGACAACTTGATTAAGGACAACCCTAATCTCTTTACACAGTTATGTGATATGAAACAATGAGTAGCACCTGTATCGAAAAGTACAGTTAAGAGAACATTATTTATTTTACACTTACCCCAAATGAGTTCGTTAGACTCTTAAGCCTTGTCCGTAGTGAGGGTGTAAACCCTTCCATGTCTTTCTGGACGTATGGGTATTGCCGATGTACACTCCTTGGCATAATGTCCACCTTTTCCACATTTGAAGCATATGTTCTTTCCTAGGAAACATTCGCCGTGATGATATTTCTTGCAGGTGGGGCATAATGGGAAGCTAGGTGTTGACTTTCCTTGCTGTTTTTGTTGTCCATTGTACCTTGGGTTTTGTTTCACTTGGGATCCTTCTGAACGATAGAAGTTCTTCTTTTGTGGAGGACCTTGTGATGATCCTTGAGCTTGTTTCCTCTTGAGAGTTTCGAAGCTTTTCTTTGCAATCAGCTTGTCACATTCTTCTATTACTGTGCATTTGTTAACTAGTGCAGAGTACTTCCTAAGTTCAAGGGCAGTGACTGCTCGTCTAAGTTCAGGTTCAAGTCCATACTCATACTTAATACACTTCCATTTCTCATCTGGATTCAGCTTGTACTCCATAGAAAATTTGCATAGTTTGTCAAATCTGGCAGTGTATTCAACAACTGGATTATTACCTTGTGTTAAGGACATAAACTAAACATTCTTGGCATTTCTGACAGGTTCTGGAAAGTACTTGTCATAAAATATTGACTGAAAACCTTCCCATGTGACCTCTGGACCACAGATGTTCTTTGCTACCTTCCACCAGGAAGCAGCATCATCCTTTAGCATATAGGTGGCGAAACGAACTTTTTCAGAGTCAGTGCATTGTATCACTTCATATGTTCGCTCGATTTCCTCCATCCAAATCTCTGCGAGGTCGGGATTTGGTTCTCCTTTGAACATGGGAGGAGTCAACTTGCACCATCTTGAGAACTTGGAAAAATCTTGGTCGTCATCTTGAGCCGGAGGTACTTGTTGTTTGGTTTGGGATCGTTGTTCTAGGAGGTGTACAGCTGTCGCAGTTGTTGTGGCCTGGTTAGTGGTTGCCTCGACCTGAGCTTGAATTGCCCTAAGGATAGTCGCAAGCATCCCTTCAACTCCATTATTTTTGTTCGCCATCGGAGTTTCTGGTTCCATTTGTTCCTGCTACACCAAACAAAATCATAAGTTGATCAAGCTCATCAGAATGCAAGGTGTAGTAGTTACCAAATGTATTGAATGTTAATAGCGGGGCAATGCTTTTAGAAGCATGGATAAATCCATCCCCAAATTTTGACTTAGGGAAAACTTTGACTTTTTGACCGTATCTGGAATGGTATAGTGTCGTAATACACGTGTTAGGGAGCTACCCTAAACACACGTACCACAATCCCATACCGTAAACCAGTCCTTCTCTGATACCAAAAATGTAACACCCTAGCTAGGCTAGGCTTGATAATATTGTTAAATCATAATATCAAGTTCAGAACTAATAACTTACAAACATAATAATCTAATACAAATACGTATGACCATTGGTCATACACAATAGTGGAAACTCACAAGTTTATTCTACATACAAGCCTTGTAAATTTCTGACACCTAGAGGAGCTAGTCTTCCTCTGAATTTTTCTTGGATGAGTCTGAAATCACCACGTAATTGATATTGTGAGAATTAAAAATTGTCAGTAGATAATAAACATGGTTAAAAAAATAATTTTTGAACTAATGGTGATTCCACCGTGTCGACCACGGAAAATATCATGACCACTAATTTCCATACAAAAAATAAATTTTCATAAACATGCATCATGACATCTTATTCATTTTGAACTTGCTTAATGAGAGATCCTTATAAACATATTTACCCTCAACATACCGCTAATGGTATGCTTCTCTTTTCTAAGGATATGAGCTCAATCCGTGACCGTCGTCACTTTAAGATAACCAACATCTAGGAAGGTCGAGGGGTTTTACTATAGCCAGCATCTAGGAAGGCCAAAGGAAATCTTATTCTTTTAATACCATATAATAATAATAATATTAACATCATAACATAGAATTAACATAAAAGAATCGTAAATAAATCATAAAAATTTGACATACAATATATAAAGTAGTCATGAGTTATTTTTGAAAGAAAATAGTTGATAAGCCGTATTTTCATGCTAATTTCTCCTCATAACTTGAGTAATTGTATGCTCTCAATCATGCTTAAATTGGGTTCTTACGCAATATTTGACTTGCATTACCGTTTCGAGTATTAGTACCATTTTGCGTATTAATTACTCTAATTGTTGCCACTGGTGCATTTGATATGTTTTTGTTAGTGTTGTGGCTTCTCAGGAACAGGTAATCATAAGATATGTTGGAAATTGCGTCTGGAAACCAAGGAAAGCTGACTCACTGCTCACAGCAACGCACCAACCGCCCAGGCGGAGAACACATCGCCCAGGCAGTCATGCGCGCACATCTGGGTGCGCTGAATTTTGACCCACCGCCCAGGCGGTCGTGTGCGGGATGACCTAGCGCAGCAGCGGCCCAAGAGAGCAGCAGTTGGGATTTTTATAAATAGTCCCTTTGTGCTTAGTTCTAGACATCTAGTTTTCAGTCCTTTGGCTCTTGTATGCACTCTGGTGCTGGCACTCTGTTAATTTAGGATTTACTTTTCCAGAGCTCTCAGTTCTTCGTTCACCGTCTTCGTTTTGGGCACTCTTTATTTCCAGCTTTTATGTATTGTTCTGAACATCTATTTTAATTCATTGTCTTTACTCTTCCTTATTTTCAGTTGTTGTCGTTACATTAAAACCTTGTTCTTAGGGAGAGTTCACCTTGAATCTCTCCCTCGTTTCTTTAATATAAAGTTTTTATTCAGCAATCTCTTTACTTTCTGAGCTCTTTTCAACTCAAGTTTTTAGTCCTACTCTCTTTACTTTCGAGTCGCTTTTAATTCATGCCAATTTACTTATTTCGCACTCGCACTTAATTTCTTTATTTTAATCGCCTTTACTTTTCTCAATTTAATTTCCTTGCAAACCAAATCAAAACCCCCTTTTTACTTATTGCTAAGTTTGAGTCAATAATTGCCACACAGATTCCTTGAGAGACGACCTGAGTCAGTCTTACTACTTGCTACCAAACTCGTATTGAGATTAATTCAGCAACAAACATTTTTTCAAAACCTTCTTCTAAATTGCTCCAGAATACCGGAGAAATAACGACGCTCCGGTGCTCTATCAATAGTCCATATCTACTTTTATAATGCAAAAATATCGTCGGTATGAATAGTAAATGTGAATAGTACTGTATGAATAGTGTCGTATGAATAGTACTAGTATGAATAGTGGCGTATGTATAGTGACGGTGAATAGTGTTGTGAATAGTGACGGTATATGTGAATAGTACTCTTGTATTTATGGACAGCATCTCCGTATAAGCATTTTTATTGAGACTCACTTGACATTATTTCATCTAAGAATAACTCTTTTCTGTTGTGGAAGATCAGATAAAACTGCAACCACAGAGCATACTAAGAAATTATTCTACCTAAATTCACACCTTTTTTTTTCTCTCCTTTTTTTTCTTCCTTTCTTTTAATTCCCTTATTTTTGCTTCTTTCTCGGTTGTGATTCTACTTCCCCTCCCCCTCTATTTATATTATAAAAATAATAATAAAATAATGAATAGTGCATAGTAAAATATAATAATATCATGTATAGTAAATTATTATTAAGAATAAAATAATATAATAAAATAAAAAGTGCACAGTAACCTTAATAATTTGATAGAATCACGAGCTTTACTGTGCTTTGCATAGTAATTTTTTTTTGAACTAATACATCAAAACATATTGCGTGTATAGTTTACTTATCATATATTATTCTGAAAAATTTAAAATTAATAATTTTATTAGTAGAACTTTAAACCTACATTATGACATAATTTATTTGTGAAAATAAGTTAATATTGTGAAATAAGTTGTATTAAATATATCTATTTTTGGCTTAAAATAAATGTTATTTGACTCAGAAAATTGGGATGTTACATGATTCATTCTTCTAGTACCTTGATCCTATCAATATCTTAATTAAAAAGATTTTATTTTATAAGGACATCCGAACAAGATCAAAATGTCCCTTTCCATAAGATTGAAATTATAACTTTTGAAAAAGATTTTTTTAAACTTATTTAGTGATTATATATATATTTTGAGTAGTCTTAATGCACAATAAAAAATCAGCTAATGAAAAATTATATGATTTTAACAATATAATTATACCTTTACTAAAAATCAACATCCAAACATACAAAAAAATTCAATAAGATTTTTTTTAATTAAAAAAGTTTTAATTAAATATTATTTGGGTTGATAAATTATATAATTTTTATCCATTAATTATTAAATTTTTAGTTAATCTTATTTTAATTAAATATTAATCCAATAAAATTCAATAGATCATCCATTAATTATAATATAATTTACAAAAAAAATATTATTTTAACAATATAATTATCCTTAGTAACAATATATATCCATTAGTTTTGAAAATATAATTTTCCAATAATTTAATTTAACAATAAAATTTTTATTCAATGTAAATTTTAATCACCATTAATATCCTTGTTTCTACTTTTACATTGAATTAAACCAATTTGTTACATTATAACTAACACTGGTTGATAGACAACATGAATTAAACTATAATTATCAATACATAACTCTACTATTTAGATTATATGAATGCTTTTAATCGCACATTGAGATTAGATTGGAGAGACAACAGCACTAGAACAATATCTATTTGTGAATTTTGTGTGGCAAACAAAAGTGACCGCAAATGTATCAAAACTCCTGATTTAAAGTAACCACACACATAAATGTATCACCACCAATCATCATTACCCCAAAAATACACAACTTACGTACACACCCTCCTCTTATTTGATTATTATGCAAACCGTGCTTAACCATTCACAACCTCCTTCAATTAGTTTGGCAGAGAGAGGTTCATACTTCACCATTTCCCAAATTCATTTTCGAGCACAAAATTCCAAACCTTCATATTCCACAAAGCATCATGAAACATTATATAACCCCCTCTACTTCTCTTATTTTCTTCATCTTCAGTTTCGCTCATATAATCGAGAAGGAAACAAAATAAAAAAGGATTGAACATAATCAGAAAGATGAGCTTCAAAAGTTGTTCGGTTCTGTACTTGGCTCTTTTGTTAGCACTCTCTTGTGCCACTTGTAATGCCTTTGACATATCACAAATGCTATCACAATACCCAGAGTACTCCTCATTCAACAAACTTCTCACAGATAACAAGATCACTGAGCAAATCAATAGCCGCAAAACCATTACGGTGCTCGTCCTTAACAACAATGCGGCTGCTGCAATCACCGGAAAGTCACCGGGTGGCATCAAGGCCATCCTTAGCTCGCTTGTGATACTTGATTACTACGATGAGAAGAAGCTTACGATGGCAGCAAATAGCAAGGTGTTAATAACCACCCTATACCAGACAACAGGGCTCGCAGTGAACCAACAAGGGTTCATCAAGATAGCACTTATTGGCGAGGGTGAACTTGCATTTGGTTCTGCCATGAACGGTGCACCGTTGGACGCCAAGCTCGTTAAGACTGTGACTACTCAACCCTACGACATCTCAATTCTTGAAATCACGAAACCCATCGTGTGGCCTGGTCAGGATGCAGCTGGGTCCGCTGGAAATTCCCAAGGAGGAGTACCCTCATCATCACAAGGAACAAATGTACCACCAACCGAAGGAGGGATAATCAACCCAGTGCCAGGTGGTGCTATCGCACCTGCTGGCTCAGCCCGAGGAGGAACCAAGCCTGTTCCTGGTGGAGCAAATGCACCAGGCTCAGCCCAAGGAGGGACGAATCCAGGGGCCTCACAGGGTGGAATTAGTGCACCAGGTCCAGCTAAAGGAGGAGCAAGCCCAACCCAAGGCGGAACAAACAATGCAGGGGCCTCAAAGGGTGTAAATGCACCAAGTCCAACACAAGGAGGAACGAACTCAGCTTCATCACAAGGGGGAAGCGCTCCAACTAATGGAGGGACGGCGACTTCACAAGGTGTGAATGCGCCAAGCCCGACCAACGGAGGGGCCTTCCAGGGTCCAAATGCACCTGGCCCAGCCCAAGGAGGAGCCACAAGTACATCCCCCTCACAAGGTGCTAATGCACCAAGCCCTACTGGTGGCTCATCTTCCCAAAACCAAGGACCAAGTGCAAACGCACCAGGTTCTAATAGTGCACTGTCTTCAAATGGTCCTACAGCTTCTGCTGGTAGTGCTGCCTCACCTTTCGGTGATAGCACTACTGGTGATAGCACTACTGGTGCTGCTGACACCCCGGCTGCAGCCATGGGCCCATCACCCTCGACCGCAGTCGGAGGCCCAACACCACAAGCGGCCGCACCTGGCTCAGGTATATCTCAGGCTCCATCTGCAGATGGGCCTGTGGTAGGGCCTGCAGATGGGCCTGGAGATGCACCTGTTCCTACTCCTTCTGGAAGCTCTTCTTGCACCAAAATTGGTTTGTTTGGGGCGATGATGGGCTTTGCTTCCCTCTTGGTAGTATTGTAAATTGATTAAGAAAGTGAAAAAGTCAATATTTTAAAGATATACTAGCATTTCAATACTCTTGTAGAAAGAGATCAAACATAGCAGATGATTTGGTTGAAAAAAAAAGACAGAAATAATATAGGAAGAAATCTTTAAGGAGTTTATTGTAATTGAAAATATTTATCAGTGACATCAAAGTCGTGCTTAGTGTTCTATGTACATGTTGTACGTGTAGGGATTGATGTGTTCATCTTAGGGTTGAGGATGCTTCAATCATTCTCCTTTTATGTGTATTGTAATTTTATTTATTTATTTGAATCTACAAAATAATTTGAAATCTCTGATTTTATATTTTCTATAATAAGTACTTTGATTATATTTTATCAATTTATAAGTTTTCAATAATCTATAAAATATTTGAAATTCCACCGAAGGGGGTGCAAATTAGAATGGTGTGTAATATATGAAAAATGTTTTTTATATATTGTAAAATCAATTACCATATATAATAATTCAACTTTTCAAAACTATTAATTCAACTTTTAATATTATATGATAATCCAACATTATGAAAGTTTGATTAATAGTTTTAAAAAGGTTGAATTATTACATATAATAGTTAATGATAACTGTTTTTATGGTGTACATGTAGCATTAATTACTCGTAATATATAGAACATAGATAATAAGTGTCATTAATAAAAAGTGATAGCTAATTCCTCCAATAAGAGTTATTGGTTGTTTAGTTTCTGGCTGATTTTAAGTTTTAATTGATTATTCGGTTAATTTTAGTGTTTTTTTGGTGATTAGGTTAATTTTAGTGTTAAGTTTAGTAAAATAGAGTAATTAATTTAATTCATGATTAATGTTTTAATTGATCTTGTCTTAACTTGATTTCCTTTATATTTGTGCTTTTATTCTCTAACATTTGTTTCTAAAAACTATTTAATTCAATTTATTATTATGACTTGAAATATTGAATGCTATTATTGTGAAATAAATAATTTTTATGTGATCAATTAGCATATCTATTCTCTTTAATTTTGTTTTAAATTCTTGATAAATATAGTATCAGTAAATCGAGGAGAAAAAATAAATATAAAGAAAATATTTGAAGATAATAAATTAAAAAAGATATTTAGAAAATATTTGATCGAGATTTCAAGAGAAAACTTTACTTCAAATTAAAGCAAATTTATTGTTGTTGGAAGGTGGAAAAGACACGTAGAAATGCGACCCAAAATGATTGACATTAAATTTAAGGTGTTGACACCAAAATTTACCAAGTATAGTTTTCAAGATTATGCATCGACTTCGACTTGTGAGATCATAAAGTTGTGGTGTCGAAATCATAAAATTTAAAGTAAATGTTTCAACAACAAATTAAATGTCTCAAAAGTGTATTCGACATGTCGTCATTTCCATGTCGAATATGAACTTGAGATTATCTCCCAAATGAGACATTGAGGATGACATGTCATCCAGAATAAGGATACACGTCAACAAGAAGCCGCACCATCGAAGACATGTGTAATAAGAAGACGACATCGACCATGTAACCGTCGATGAGGTTTAAATTTCTCAATTAAAGATGTAGGTGTTAATTAGGATGAAAAGGAAGGGGGTTGAATCGTGCTTTTCAATCACATAAAAATTTGAAAATTTGAGAATGGTCAAGCTAAGAAGCTTGTCTTTCGTAGGAAGCAGCGAAAAATTAGTTTCAGAAACTTTAGTTTCTTAGAAATTGAGAGAATCCTCTCTAACACCTGAGTTCAGAAGCTTTCAATAGTTTCTTAGAAACGTGAGGTTTCTCACAAGCAATAACATTAGAGTTAATAATGTGAGAAAATAAAATTTGCAAAATTTATAGTGAAAGGTTGGAGAGATTTTCACACAACAAGTTTATACTAGTTCGGCTTAACAACCTACGCCTACTCCAGTCCTCAACTCTTAGTTGAGATTTTGATATTCTTCTTTAACTATTTTCTCAAGCACTTTCCCGTCTCACACTATAAATGGATTTTTGCCACCTCAATCCAAAGGGGGACATCCTACCTTATAATCCACTAAGGAATTTTTGCCTCAATCTAGAGAACTTTCTTTTTGCCTCAAAAAACAGAGGACTTCCCTGCCTTCACACTAGAAGGACTTTTCTTTGCCTTCCTATTAAAATTTGATCAATTGTCGAATTGAATCAAATTAGAACTAGGTAACTTGTAGAATAATGGTTGACCTAGGTCATTCTCCCAAGGAATTTAATCATTGAAAAGTGATCATGCAAAGATGGATTACGTTGGGGATTTTGAGCATGTAATGAAAACAAATCAGAAAATTCAATGAGGAAAAAAATCAAATAGGTAGAATACTAGCTTAAGGAATTTGAATTTTAAAATCTATATCATTGATTCATCATTCTTTCAATGATCCTTTCAAGAATTGCAATTGAATTACAAATCTAATTTCAAATCTGAAAACAAATCTAATTTCTTATGAAAATCTTCATACATTCATCTTAATACACTTGAATTAGATATGAAATCTCAAAACCTAACTCAAGATATCAAGATTGAAACTCTACAATTCAATTTCCTAAATTAGAAATCTCTAGATCTAGGTAATCTCTCAACTTAAAAATATTAATCAATAATTCAGAAATCTCTAGAATTATCAAACAATTGGATTCATAATTCAAGAATTATTGATATAGCATAATTTGTATTGATTAATTCCCTTTTGTATGCATGTAATTTGACCACTTTTGAGATTAATGAACTACTCTTGCATCATATTAGGCATTTGGTACTTAATTGGAACTTTGTGCATTTTTCCAGCATTTTGTACTTTGTGACACTATTCTGTAATTTGCTTATACATTGAATTCTAGAAATTGGAATTTTGTGTTCTTTGTCTTGTTGGAAAGCTTAGACACAGGTCTAAAACATTGATGAAGAACTCAAAAGCTGATTCAGAACATAAGGATTCCAAATTGGAGCTTCAAGTTGAGTCAAGCTTGCTGCAGAATTCTGGAACAGCAATCCTAAGCAGTCAATGTTGCAGAAGCTATAGCTGGAGCTAAAGTTGTTGAAATCACTTCATTTAAGTTGCATTGTAAAGATAAGACATAAGGCTCCATTTCATCTTCAGAGCATGAAAGCAATTGAAGTCTATAAGAAGCTCAAAAGTTGACTCAACGTTGATGCAGCAATTGTGACAGCAATTTGGAGCAGCACTTAGTATTTTGCCTATATCACAAGCTATACTCACTGGAATTGGATGATCTTGGTGGCTATGGAAATCTGAGACATAGAGCCATAACTTTGCTTCAGGTCTCGAGGGCAAAAGGATCCATTAGAGGCTTCAGAAATCGGCTGCAATATTTCGGGCAGAAACTTAGTTTTGCTGAGTTACCTTAAGTGTCACAATTTTTTGGAATGTTCATTCTAACCTTGCCTTATGTGTTGTAATTGTTTAGTCCATGAGTTTTGTAGACATTTCCACTTACTTTTATATCTATAATTAGCCTAGCTCAGAATTGGAGGGAACAACTTTACATTCATTTTTTACAATTCAAGTTTTTAGAATTAGAGAGCTTTCATTTCTCTCTAGCTTTTCTCCATTTTCGTTTTTGCTCTTTTCTCCATTTCTTCTTGCTGAGTTCTCCATGATCATGGAGAACTAAACTCATAGCTAGGTTGAGGATGGAGAATTGTAAAAGATTGAGATTTAGAATGTGATTGAGGTATTTCTTTCATGATTCTTTGAAGAATTCAAATTCTTTCTTCTCATCTCTTCTTGATTCATGATTCAAGGATTATGAAGATTTTCTAATTCTTGAATTATGAATCCAATTGATTGATAATTCTAGAGATTTCTGAATTATTGTTCAATAATTTTAAGTTGAGAGAATACCTAGATCTAGAGATTTCTGATTTAGGAAATTGAATTGTAGAGCTTCAATCTTGATACCTTGAGTTAGGTTTTGAGATTTTAGATCTAATTCAAGTGTATTAAAATGAATGTTTGGAGATTTTCATAAGAACTTGGATCTAAATTCAGATTTGAATTTGGATTTGAAATTCAATTTAATTCTTGAAAGGATCATTGAAAGGATGATGAATCAATGATATAGATTTTACAATTCAAATTCCTTAACCTAGTGTTCTACCTATTTGATTAACATCCTATTTGAATTTTCTTTTTAATTTGAATGTCAAAATCCCCTAAATCTGACCTAACTTTGCATAATCACTTTTCACTTATTGAATTTCGTGGGAAAATGACCTAGGTTTTCCACTTGTCTACAAGATATCTAGTTTTAATTTGATTCAATTCGGCAATTGATCAAATTTTGGCGCCGTTGCTGGGGAATTCAAATGTGATAAGTGATTATTCTTGTGAATATGTTCATCTTGTAGATATATTTTGTAACACCCGTAATTCGGGATTTTCCTGCTTCTGTGTATTCTCAGTCGTCGATGCGGATTTCGGTACCCGGTGACTAGATCTATGTATATGGTTAATTAATTTTATTTGATGAGGATTGATGTTTGATGATGAAATTAGCTGTGTGGTGTTGTCTGAGATAGATATATTTTTCGGAACCAAAGTGAACGGTGTATGTGTTTGGATTTAAGTAAATTTCCTTACTCAGGAGAAAGACCGGTGTTAAGTTTATATATATATATATATATATATATATATATATATATATATATATATATAATTATGCGGGGTATATTAAAATGAAAAAGGTGCTTATGTGAGTATAACATTGCATATATGTATGTGTACATATATATATGTGTATGTATGTATATGGGTGCATATATATATGTGTGTGTGTGTGTGCATATATATATATAAGTGTACATGTATTTGTTTTGCGTGAGTAAGTGTTATATAATAATTTAAGTTTGTTTGAGAAGCAAGACAAACTTAATATTATTATTGTACGAGCTAGAGAACCCCTGAGAGGGGTAATGATCGTTATAAAGATTTTGTTGAGACCTTAATATTTAATTGAGAGTCCCAAATTGGTGTTTAGAAAATAATTAGAAAATATTCCCACCAATATTGGAAAGTTATGATTTTAAAGCTATTATTATTAAATTTCGCATTTTTACGATTTTCAGGAAAAACCCTTTTAATATATAAATAATGTGAAATTAATAATAAAGCGAGATAATTATTTTGGACTTATTGAGAGTCTCATAATATTAAGGAAATTTTTGTAACGATCATATGTCATTTCCTTATTCAAAATATTAGATGTTTAGTGGGTAATTGAGTAGCCTGAGAGAGAACCCGAGCTCGATCCTAAACACAACCGGAGCCACTTTTTAGGACCCTGAGCTTTCCAAAATTTATTAAACTCTCACCATAAAATTTAGTTGCTATTTCTTACTTACAATCATACTCAAACACATACTCATACTCACCACCTAAACACATTTAACACTAAAACAACACAAAATAACACAACACTCACCCCTTGGAGCATTAAAACTCTCGACCAGCTTCCCCTCCCCCAAAAAAACCATTTCATTTCACAAATACCCACCTTCAGAAGCTTTTCCTCCCCTTCTCCCTCACCATTTTCCGCCAGCACCTAGGGAGCAAGAGAAATCACCATCAACACCACTCATTTTGCATTTTCTTCAAGCATCCAAGTGAGTTACTCATATCCTAACACTCCTACTCTGATTTCTGCTCTTGCATGTGTTGTTTGATGGCTGTGTGGTGAGATAACTGAGCTCTATTTTTGTTTTTGTTAAGCTTCCATGGTTATAGTTAATGGTGGTGTGGAATGATGATGTTGCATGTTGAGTTTTGATGCTTACATGTGTGAGATTATGCATTTTCTTTGTGATAGGATCTGAGATATTGAGTTTGGATACTGATTATATGTGTATGTATGTTGGATGGATGATTTCTAAGTGTTTTGGATGGTTGGGTATGAGTTTTGGGGTGAGAGTGGAGCTAAAACACGATTTCTGCGTTTTCTGCAGAATCTGTGCTGTGGGGATCGATCTCCACCATTGGAGGATCGATCCCCATGTTAAAAATTTGCTGTTTTGGGAAAATTTCAAGTGGGGATCGATCCCCACTATGAGAGGATCGATCCCCGTGCTGCGAAAATGAGTTTTCTGCAAAATTTAAAGGGGGGATCGATCCCAGACCCCTGAGGATCGATACCCTGGGAAAAATTTCACCGGGGAGGAACAATTTTAGTGCAGGATCGATCCCAGACCCCTGAGGATCGATCCCCTGCACCAAAAAAATAAAATTTACCTGTTTTCATCTTATTTCAAGTACAAGTCTTCGAATAAATGATTAGGGGGTTAATATACTATGTGAGGTTTAAATAATTCCCTAGCCTTGTGATTATGTACATATAATGGTATGATTTTGTGTTATTAAAGATTAATTTGAGAACACTCGAAAATGCCTTTGTGCAAGAATCATATGTTTGAAAATAAAGTGTTACTATGAGTAGTACTCATAAGGGAAATAGACTTGAAATAACCTTGATTTGGTGTTTGAGTTAAAGATAAGAAATGAACTTTGGAAAAAGTATTTCATGTACTTTAAAAATTCAAAGGTGCTGAGGCTTGTGAAAAATTGCATATAGTAGCCCCTAAACCAATGTAATGCATAAACAAATAAAGAAGGGAAGTTTAGGGATGTTGAATACCTGTATTATGTGCTAAATGCTGAGTTGGTGAATTTTGATGCTCGTAGAGCGATTCTTTAAGGGTTGTAATGAAGGTTTAACTCTTATATGTTTATGTGCATGCTATGTTATACGGGAATTTGTAAAGTACATGTAACTAAGAAATCGATATACATGCTTAAGATTTTTAAGAGTGCGAAGTTAAGAATGATTGAATTGTGATTTATGATTGATAGATACTTAGTTGTGAGTTTTGAAAGTACATGCTATGATGTTGAAAATTGATTATTAAGCTGAATGTGTAGAGGCTTGTACATGTTTCATGTGGTTGTATTGAGTTGGAAGATTGAAGTGTTTAATGGCTACTTAGGAGTTGGGTGGATTCGAGTACGCCTTTCTCAGCTACTTAGGAGATGGGTGGATTCGAGTACGCTGTTATCGGCTACTTAGGAGTTGGGTGGATTCGAGTACGCTGTTATCGGCTACTTAGGAGTTGGGTGGATTCGAGTACGCCTTTCTCAGCTACTTAGGAGATGGGTGGATTCGAGTACGCTGTTACCGGCTACTTAGGAGTTTGGGTGGATTCGAGTATGTCGTCCTTGGCTATTGATGGGTGCGTCGTAACACTCATAAATTTAATTATTTTTAAACCAAGTTCCCCTAATATAGTTTAGTGGAAACCAGGGTCGTCTCTCACAAGGAATGGCTAAGAGAGTAATGCAAAAGACTAGTTGTATGACGGTTTGTCACAATTAGGGGGTTTTTGTGTGCAAGATAATTAAGTTGGAATAAAATGAAAATAATAAAAGCAGCGGTTTATGGGGGTGGAACATTCATTAGGGTGTCAATCATTGGCTACAAAAGAATGCATGAGTTGATTAATTACACCGGAGTTAGATCTAACTCCTTTGTTGTGATTCTAATGATTAATTGCCTAGAATGGGATTAATTAGTGAGATCTCACCTTTAGTTCCACTCTCAACAATTATTAAAGTCAATCACATTAATCTAATTAAAGAGACTAATCAGCCAATTAATTACTCATTACCAATCCCTAATATGTCATGCATCAATTAATCAACTAACACACAAACATATGCCAATGAATTAGTCAACTCAATCGAGTAAACCAAGACAAAGGGGTTAAACACATAATTCAAGATCTCAAATTACATGTTAAGGGTTGATAATGAAAACTTATGCAAGATTAAGAACAAAGCCTCAATTTACCCCAATGATGTTCACACCCTCACAAACCACCAAGAAATTTAGCTACTCATGGCAAGAATTAAAGGGCAAGAATTAAAAAGAAATTAAATGCAAGTAAGAAAGATAGAAAAACGAATAACTGGATTAATGGTAAAGAGTAACTTACAAAACCCAAAAGGGCTGGACGAATAACGTTTGAATGTAAAGATGGAGCTAGAGCTAAAACTAGGAAAACAGAAATCCTAATGGAAAAACGAATAACTCTAACTATGGAAAGAAAATAAGGATTAAAGAAGTG
The DNA here is from genome assembly GCA_013621005.1 of Aeschynomene evenia. Taxonomy (NCBI): domain Eukaryota; kingdom Viridiplantae; phylum Streptophyta; class Magnoliopsida; order Fabales; family Fabaceae; genus Aeschynomene; species Aeschynomene evenia. The sequence continues at coordinate 15,617,469 of CM024269.1, read as the reverse complement.
ATAGTAGAAGGTGTAGAGATCATGTGTTTCTGATGCATTAGCCTTCTTTAAATAGAGTGAGCAGCCTCCAAACCCTAGCTAATTGGGCCTCCAACTCGTGCAGATTAGGGTTTCTACTGTGACAGAGTTGAGGCGCGGCGCTGGGGCGCGCTACGGGCGCTGGAGCGCCAGCGTTGTGCTCGTGACTGGTTTAAATGAGCCATGCGCGCTACAGGCGCTGGAGCGCTCGATGATTGCTCCGAAATCCACTGCTCCGCTTCTTGCTCAGTTCCTGATGTCTACAGTTCCAATAATACCTGTGACCTGCACTAAAAATATGAAATATCCAAGATCAAGTGCAAAGGTCATCCTTGAATTGTAAAAACATCATAAAACTTTTTATTTTAGCCTTTATTTCTATTAAGCTCAGATTAATCTCAAGTTGAATTAAATACAATAAAGAGGCCAAAATAGAGCTAAGAATTGCATACAATCATCCAAATTAAGGGTATAAAATGTTGGTAAAAATCGCGTTATCAAATATCCCCACACTTGAACAATTGCATGTTCTCATGCAAAAGCAATGATTCCAAGCATCTCTCAGAGTATTGGCTAACACATCTAGCACCTAAGCTAAGTCCTAAAAGAAAAATAAAATCTACAGATGATAGCAAGTTATTCAAAACAGCACACCTTGGTCAGATTTATACAATACCCTTGACATGTTATCAGTTGGCATCAAGAAAAGAGTATGAGTTAGGAGAATCAATTCATGTTATGCAAAGTTGGTTGAGTTGGCCCTCACCAGTGTGTTTCTCTCTCAATCACTCAGTGTTTTGGCTAAGCACTCAATTTGAATAATTCACACAAGTATTTACATTTCATAAATTTGCTATACTCCTAACATTGCAATTTTTACAAACATGGTGCATCAAGAGGTCTTTTCAGGGTTGTAACGGGGCTTGGGACAGGTGTGGCATATATGGGAAGTGGACTCAATTTCAAAAAACTAAGACTTCATGGTTTGATCAATCCTAGATGACTTTTATCACTACAGAAAAGATGGAGAGAGAAGAGATGGAGAGAATAGAAATACCCAAGATCAACAACCATAAATTCTTACAATTAACATTCTCAAGGTTCCCAAATATTTCCATATCAATTCTCAGGAACCCAACAACCTTTATTTGCAGAATTCACATTTTTTCTTGATTTTTTTTGTGCTTTTTTTCGATTTTTTTTTTATATACCTCATCTCAATTCCTTTGGTAATTAAAATGAGGTGGAAAAGAAAATAACAAAGAACCACTTACGTACAAAAGCTACCCTTACAGTTATATCCCAATATTTTGCACTCTATACCAGTGCTCAATTTAACCCAATTTCCCCATACTTAAGACCTTTGCCCAATAATCAAACCATGTCCTCCTAGTTTCTCAGAGGGGATTTTTCATTGTTTTTCTGTCTTTGGCTTGTAATGAGCTTAGTAACAAAAAAGGGATAAAGGCTCAAATTGGCTACAAACAAATGGGAATTGTGTATGGGTTGACTATTTGGCTAAGTGGATTTTAAATGTAAAAACAAAATTATGCCTCAATCACATGCAACATGTATAAAATGCAAAACAAGAATCAAGCAAATTCAAGAATAACAAATACAAGTGTGTGTGCTCACAGAAAGAAAGTGATTAGTTGATACATGTAATCACATTTAAGGCTCAAATCTCACAGGTAATCCAACCAACCAAACAGAGCTAACACAAACAATTCAAACTCATATTAGATAATCATGCCAACATTCTTGAGTTAAAATCAAAGGGTAAAGCAATTTCAGACCAAAAGGTGCTATAAAGAAAACTAGCCAATCATCAACCTAAAAACACATAAAAACAAAAGAAAGGAAAAGAAAAATATTTAGGCATGAAAATATTTACAAAAGCCAAATTTCTACACCCTCCCCACACTTGAATGAGACACTGTCCCTAGTGTCAATAATTAAAAGAACAGAGAAAAGGGGTATAGAAAAGGACCTGCAGAGGACATGACTGCCAGGGGCCGCTGGAGCGTGGGGCGCGCGCTACGGCGCTGAGGAAGTATTTCACGAGCGCTAGAGCGCGTGGCAGGCGCCAGAGCGCAGGTCTTCTGCAAGATTCAGGACAGCTGATGTACTGCGAAGTTCTTGCCAATTGACCAACTAAATGAATGCAAAATTAAGACTAATAGATGAGGAAACAAAGAAAGGAACCTATCTAAGTGCAAAAAGTAAAATTTGGTGGGTTGTCTCCCCCAAGCACTTTGCTTTAACGTCCCTAAGTTGGACGTTTGGTCAGCCCCTCTCAGGGCGGTTTATGCTTGAATTGATCTAGGACCTTCCACCATGATGTGCTTTCCATGCCTCCACCGGGATCCCATGAGAAGTGAACCACTCCAAAGCGAATGATCCCTTTCTTATTTCGGGACCCAAGTGTTTTGATCCTTAATTTGCCTCTTGAAGCACAACACCCATTCCTGCAAAAGGCATCCCTAAAACCAACAAAATCAAGTGAGGAGGGATGAAAATCCTCACAAGATGTGTTAAATAAAACAGAATTTAAGTTAGTTAGCTTCCAAGAAATTTGAGCTCGAGAAGATACCAACACCCCACAAAGGGTAAGGAGTTGGGTATCAGTCTCGAGACAAGCGTACTCATGAGGCCCAAGAGCAAATGGGAAAGGTCCCAATGGTTGCCTTGAAACAACAGGGGATGAGGTGGTAGAATCCATGACTTCCTCCGTCTTGCATGCCTTGTCAATTCCTCCTAGTGATAGAATCTCTGCAGTGGCTCCAACACTCAAAGAACTTTCCTCCGCACATACGGTCTCCAGCACGGTACTGAGTAAGCGTAGAGGGTCCTCATAGACTATCTCCACATCGGAGTCTTCCTCGACCTCCCCAGATAATTCTTCCACCATGGACTTCAATGTCTCCCAATCCAATTGCTCTAGATCATAATCATCTTCAACAATAGGGAACTCCGGTTCCTCTTGTGATGGTGAATGTGGAGGTGAAGCTGGTGGTGGTAAAGAAGGTGGTAATGGAGAAGGTGGTGGTGGTGATGAGGTGGCCTGAGTTCTCAATTGTTGGAGGTCCTCTTCCATGCGCAAAAGTGCTTGCCAGTTTGTCATGAGCACTTCAAAGATTTGTCTCATCATGGAGCTTTCAGTATCATCGCAAGGAGTAGACGGTGCAATAGGCGGAGAAGGTTGTGGTTGGTAGAATGGTTCAATGGTTGGTTGATCAAGGTATTCGGTTGGGTATGGGTAAGGATTAGGCTCATGGTATGTGTATGGAAACGGTTCAATGTAGGAGGGTGGTGGTGGGTCATTATATGGCTGGTAGTAAGGGTCAAAGGATGGGTATGGTTCATAGTATGGTTGAAGGTATGGTGTTTGGTGAAGGTTTGAGGGTAATGGTGGCACTTGCATCCCACTACTTGGTTGATAACCTGCAAAACCATGGAAACTAAAATCTTGGAGACTAAAATTGGGGTTAGTGTTCATGTTAGTCTAGAAAAAGAAGAAAAATAACAGAAGAAAACATGAAAACATGTTGCAGGACGACAAACGGCCGCTCGGGCGGTCCAAGGGCGTTAGGGCGCTGTCTGACAAGGCGCTAGAGCGCTCACTGGGCGCTCGTGTCGGCGCATAACTTTGTTGTTCTGCGAACAGCAAGTTCTGTGGATGCAAATGCTAAATGTAATGCAATGCAAAAATAAATAAAATCTTTTTTGTTGCTTTTTTTTATTTTATTTTTCAAAGAAACAAAGAAAAACGATTATGTACAATATTCACAAATCACACAACTAGAGATTACTTTCATCGCCATTCCCCGGCAACGGTGCCAAAAATTTGATGGGTGCGTCGTAACACTCATAAATTTAATTACTTTTAAACCAAGTTCCCCTAATATAGTTTAGTGGAAACCAGGTCGTCTCTCACAAGGAATGGCTAAGAGAGTAATTGAAAAGACTAGTTGTATGACGGTTTGTCACAATTGGGGGGTTTTTGTGTGCAAGATAATTAAGTTGGAATAAAATGAAAATAATAGAAGCAGCGGTTTATGGGGGTGGAACATTCATTAGGGTGTCAATCATTGGCTACAAAAGAATGCATGAGTTTATTAATTACACCGGAGTTAGATCTAACTCCTTTGTTGTGATTCTAATGATTAAATACCTAGAATGTGATTAATTAGTGAGATCTCACCTTTAGTTCCACTCTCAACAATTATTAAAGCCAATCACATTAATCTAATTAAAGAGACTAATCAGTCAATTAATTACTCATTATCAATCCCTAATATGTCATGCATCAATTAATCAACTAACACACAAACATATGCCAATGAATTAGCCAACTCAATCGAGTAAGCCAAGACAAAGGGGTTAAACACATAATTCAAGATCTCAAATTACATGTTAAGGGTTGATAATGAAAACTTATGCAAGATTAAGAACAAAGCCTCAATTTACCCCAATGATGTTCACACCCTCACAAACCACCAAGAAATTTAGCTACTCATGGCAAGAATTAAAGGGCAAGAATTAAAAAGAAATTAAATGCAAGTAAGAAAGATAGAAAAACGAATAACTGGATTAATGGTAAAGAGTAACTTACAAAACCCAAAAGGGCTGGACGAATAACGTTTGAATGTAAAGATGGAGCTAGAGCTAAAACTAGGAAAACAGAAATCCTAATGGAAAAACGAATAACTCTAACTATGGAAAGAAAATAAGGATTAAAGAAGTGATAGTAGAAGGTGTAGAGATCATGTGTTTCTGATGCATTAGCCTTCTTTAAATAGAGTGAGCAGCCTCCAAACCCTAGCTAATTGGGCCTCCAACTCGTGCAGATTAGGGTTTCTACTGTGACAGAGTTGCGGCGCGGTGCTGGGGCGCGCTACGGGCGCTGGAGCGCCAGCGTTGTGCTTGTGACTGGTTTAAATGAGCCACGCGCGCTGGGGCGCGCTACAGGCGCTGGAGCGCTCGATGTATGCTCCGAAATCCACTGCTCCGCTTCTTGCTCAGTTCCTGATGTCTACAGTTCCAATAATACCTGTGACCTGCACTAAAAATATGAAATATCCAAGATGAAGTGCAAAGGTCATCCTTGAATTGTAAAAACATCATAAAACTTGTTATTTTAGCCTTTATTTCTATTAAGCTCAGATTAATCTCAAGTTGAATTAAATACAATAAAGAGGCCAAAATAGAGCTAAAAATTGCATACAATCATCCAAATTAAGGGTATAAAATGTTGGTAAAAACCGCGTTATCAGCTATTCAGGAGTTGGGTGTATTTGAATATGCCATTAGAGGATATCTAGGAGGTGGGTGTATTCGGATACGCCTCAAAGTCGGATATGTTAATTTGAAGTGTTCTTATGTGTGTTTTACTAATATGAATGATGTGAAAGTGGCGGCTTGTTGTATAATAATTTATATTTGCTGCTAGAATTGATGTGGTGATTACCATAAGTATGAAATTGATATGGCCGGCTGTAATGATATATGAGAGGGGTGAGCATTATCTGTATATTGAGGGGACCGCAAGAACTTAGAAAGACTTTTAGGTTTCCCTTAGAGACGGATCATTAAGTTGTTAGGTCTAGTCAAAGTAAGCACTTGAGTTTTTGAGAAATTAAAGTTCTGTTTGATGCAAGTATTACTTTGACTAGCTAGAATCGATAACATCGAGCACGTAGGTCCGTGTGCTCAAGGTAACTCACTAAGACATCTCTGTCTTACGCTCTCTTTGTGATGATTCGATTCTAGATGGAGCAGCCGCCGCCGCCCCCGCCGCGCCACGAGACTTTTTATTTCGCTTGGGCCAGCTACACGTCGGCCACCGGTGCGGTCACAGTTGCGTCCACTATCTCGGGGGTACATCGCTTCTTTATCCTAGAGCTTACTGCGAGGTACCCTGCTCCTGCTCCTGCCCCTGCTCCTATTCCAGCTCCAGTGCCGGCTCGTGCGCCTGCCTCTCCACCGCCACCTCCGCCACCTCCTCCCGCTTCGGAGTCGGATCCAGAGGAGGATGAGGGCTACCAGAGTGATGATTCGGCGGGTTCCTGGCCAGACGTCGATTACATCCTAGTGGAGTCAGAGGCGCCTTCCCCTGCCGCGGGCTCAGACATGAGCGAGGACGCCGGGACTGCTAGTAGATGAGGCGTTGACCGTGACCACCTTGACTGACGTGCAGCTGACCTGTAACCTCTTTACCTTTTTGCTTATAAGTTATTTTATGGAGCCTTTTGCACCCCTGCGTGGGATTTGACATGTATATGTATTTGACAACACTACAGTTTTACCTGAGTCCTCTTTTGTATATTCGGACTAGGATTCCAGACTTGTCTATTTTGATCATGTCAGCTTCTTTATTTTGCTCTGTACGTATTTAAACAGGATTCAGATACACTTGAACCTTTTATATTTTCATCCTGATGTTTATGTTAAATAGTAATATCATGGCCATTATTGTATGGGCCTTTATTATATTATTGGCAAATTCCATTATTATTCTAGATTTTTATCCAGGATATCTAATCGTGCTATCGAATCTGATTGGTCATGGCTTTTAAGTCTCGCTATCGATTTATCATTTATATGGGTTACGAAAATATATTTTACATATACGTTTCAAAAAAAAAAACATGGGGTTTTTGGGTGTTATGTAACATTGCAAATTGTTAATTATGTCCATGACATAGTTAATTAATTGGGATGTTACAAATTTTATTTTGTTTTTTTTTATTTTGATTTTAAATTCTGGCATAAATTGAAAAGATTGAACAATTGCTCTTGCAATCGCATTTTTCAGCATTTTGTAGTTCCTAGCATTGTGTTTTAATTAGCTGATATATGAAGTTCTAGACACTGAAATTTTGTGTTCATTGTCTTGTTGGAAAGCTAGGAAACAGGCCTACAACTTTTATGAAGAGAACGAAACCTGATTCAGAGTTTAAGGACTTCAGAATTGAGCTTAAAGTGAGGTCATCTTTGCTGCAAAATTCTGCAACAGCAATTCCTGACCAGGAAGTAGTGCATAGGTCATAACTAGAGCTACAAAGGTCGGATTCTCTTGATTTCAGTGACATTTGAAATATAAGACATAAGGATACATTTCATCTTCAAAGCTCGGAATTATTTGAGGCCGTTAAAGAGCTCAAAATCATGCTGCAATGTCTTGGGCAGAATCTGCAGAATTGCTGAGATGCATTTATTTTTAGCATTTTATGTGTTAAATTGTGTGTTACTTGCTGTACAAGTCATCATGTGCTACATTGTCTATTTTTGCATCATGCATGATTACTAACATATTGATCCTAGATTAGTTGCTTTTGATCCAGAGATTGATAAGACTCTTAGGTTGATTAGAGCTAGGAGGAGATTGTCATTTGGTGTTATTATTAATTCTACTCCTAATCCTAACCTTTGTTCTTGTGTTATTTCTTGTAATCAGAATTGTGGTGCAGGTTTAGGCAAAGGATGGAGCATATCATTGATGAGTTGACTAGCTTGGTGAGACAGCTAGATTTTGCAAGCACACAGTCACAGCAACATGTGGCATCCACTATTTGTGGAATTTGTTCCATGGTTGATCATTCCACAGATCAGTGTCTCACATTTCAAGAGAGTGAGCTAGTGGCTAGTGTGTTCCCTGGTTGGCCTTTCCAGCAACAGCAGCAGGATTACACTCCATATTCCCAGACATACAATCCTTGTTGGGGAGATCATCCAAATCTGACATATGATTTCGGGTCATCCATCATCCAGGAAATTACACCCCCACGTGAGCCATCTTTGGAAGATTTGGTAAAGCAAATGGAAATCAACAATATTCAGTTCCAGCAAAGAACAGAACAGTTCCAGCAAGGAATAGAAGCCACTTTTCAAAATTTGTAGACATAGATTGAACAGATAGCTACAATAGTTGGAGAGTTGCAAGCTGAAGGATCAGACATAGATGCCATGCATACTTTGATGGATGAGATACATACTGAGGATGAATATATTAATTCTGTTGATATTGAGTCTGATGTTGATCATTATGATATGCATTCTCATTCTGATATACATTTTGACATGCATTCTGAGATTTCCCATTCTGATATGCATTATGAGATTTCTCATTCCGATATGCATTCTCATTCTGATATGCATCCTTCCATGCATTCTATTACTACTGATTCTGAGATGCATTCTGATGTACATTCTGAGACTCATTCTGTTATACATTCTAATGTACATTTTGACTCTTTTGTGCATGATATTCTTGTTGATTTACCTTATGATACTGGTTCACTTTCTGAATCAACAGTAGCTACTGATGTTTCTCTTGCAGCAGATTCCCCTCTTGTGTCTCTCGTTACAGGTGCTGACACACATACTGCAGATTCTGCATTGACTGATTTGCAAGAAGATTTGATGATTGAGTTTCCAAGTTTCTCTAAGATTGATGCAGAATTCGTGTTCAAGGATTGTGATGGGTAGAGCATTTGTGCTGCATGTGTTGAGATTGTTGCATGTCTACATGTGCATGATTTGTCTTCATATACACCTGCACTTGCACATTCTGACGTTCCTAGCAATGTGGAATCTGTAACTGTAGAACCTGGGATTGCTTCTGATTCTGTTGTCATTGATACATTTGCCCCTAACTTGCCATCTTTTTCTTTTGTTCATATTTCTGTAGATTTTTCTAGGATAGATTCTCCATATTTTCCTGTTTTTGATTTTATAGTCTCACCTTGCATTTTGCATTGCATGCCTATTGTCTCTCCATTTGTTGCAGACCATGCTGAGGATCTTATTAGGATTGAGACATAGGAGCCTCAAAGCAAGGATCTGTTCTTTCCAGCTGCATTTGTTCGTATAGTGTGGGAGCCCGGTGGAGGACTAGACCACACACTTAGCTGGAGGCTCCCAGACGATTTCAAGCACAAGCCACCATAGGGGAGTTTCCATTGTCCCTTTTCTTTTTGTTTTTGCATTTCATTTGAATAAAACATGAGTAGACTAGTTAGGCTAGTTAGTTGAGTAGGTTGTTTGTTGCATTTCATTCTAAATAGGTTGCTTGCTTAGGTAGGTTGTTACTTGTCCTTCTTGATTGATTTGGAAGTGTTGTGCTTGAGACTTGCATCATTTTCTTAGGTGGTTAGAGTTCCGACATGATTGTATTTCACTTTGTTCTTTTTGATACTTCCTTGGTGATTGATCTTAATTTGTATAGATGATTTGTCTTTGGACATGCACCTTGTAAGTTTTGAGCCTTCTATTGGGTGGCGACATTACATGCCATGCCATTCTTGTTGTGTGTATCTCTTGTAGACTTTGTCGTTCTAGGGTTAGCCTTGACTCTTAATTGAGGTTACATTTTCATATGCATTCTTGAGTGTGATGGAGGCGCTTTTCTTCTTAAGTCCACGGCCATATTGCCTACCCTATACATTGCCCTTGCGAGCCCCTTTGAGCCATATATCTCATTCTTTCATCTTAGCTCATCATAAGCCAAAAAAGTGAAAACCCATTTTACACCCTACCTATGGAAAATGGAGTAGCATTGGTTTTATCATCTTGCTTGCTTGAGTCTAAGTGTGGGGGTTTGCCATGGAAGGCAAACTCCTAAGTGTGGGGGAAGGAAACCTTGGTTGTAGATTGGACTACGTGTCTTTGTTGCATTGTATATGTGGTCTTATGTGTGGATTGTGGATTGTTGTATGTGAAAAAAAAAAGGAAATAAAGAAAGAAAAGCACACAAAAGTAAAAACAAAGTTTAAAAAAAAAAGAAGAGAAATTAAAGGTTAAAGACCTAATGTTTTAAATGTGAAAAATGTTAAAGAAAAAAAAACCAAATAAAGAGCAAAGCTCTTGTGTGCTTGGTTACAAAAGTGAAATCCAAGTCTTGCATTGTGTTTGGGTGGAATTCCCCCTTGTGTTTAATTGTGACTCATGCTAACCAATGATAGTCTTATTTCCTTAGATCCTTAGCTCACTTATCCATACATTCCAGACCCTTACCTTGGCCTCATTACAACCAAAACAAAGACCTCTTGATTCTTGGGAGCATTGAATGATAGTAGTGGAGATTTAGAGGTTTGGTAAACCTACGTTGAATGCTTGTTCTAACAAGAGAGTTGAGAGGAAGACAAGTCCACTATAATTATGAGTTGAGAGCATACACACCCCTTGAGGCCCATACATTTCATCTATGTATTTTAAGGGATTTTGCTTGGCTTGTGTGTTGTACCCCTTGATATTGGAATTCTTGGTTGTTGGAAACTCTTACCACTTTACTTGCTTTCTTGGTCTTGAGCCAAAGCACTTTTGGATCATTTATTGAAATTCAAGTAGCACCTCTTGATTTCCCTTTTTCTCATTAGGTGGTTAGCTTTTCATTCTTAGTCTTGCATGAGGACATACAAGGGCTAAGTGTGGGGGAATTTGATATAGCATAATTTGTATTGATTAATTCCATTTTGTATGCATGTAATTTGACCACTTTTGAGATTAATGAACTACTTTTGCATCATATTAGGCATTTGGTACTTAATTGGAATTTTGTGGATTTTTCCAGCATTTTGTGCTTTGTGACACTATTCTGTAATTTGCTTATAAATTGAATTATAGAAATTGGAATTTTGTGTTCTTTTTCTTGTTGAAAAGCTTAGACACAGGTCCAAAACTTTGATGAATAACTCAAAAGTTGATTCAGACTATAAGGATTCCAAATTGGAGCTTCAAGTAGAGTCAAGCTTGTTGCAGAATTCTGGAATAGCAATCCTGAGCAGCCAGTGTAGCAGAAGCTATAGCTAGAGCTAAAGTTGTTGAAATCACTTAATTTGAGTTGCATTGTAAAGCTAAGACACAAGGCATAATTTCATCTTCAGAGCTCGAAAGCAATTGAAGTCTATAAGAAGCTCAAAAGTTAACTCAACATTGATGCAGCAATTGTGACAGCAATCTGGAGCAGCACTCATTATTTTGCCTATATCTCGAGCTATACTCACTCGAATTGGATGATCTTGGTGGCTATGGAAAGCTGAGACACAGAGCCACAACGTTTCTTCAGGTCTCAAGGGCAAAAGGATCCATTAGAGGCTTCAGAAATCGGCTGCAATATTTCGGGCAGAAACTTAGTTTTGCTTAGTTACCTTAAGTGTCACAATTTTGTGCAATGTCCATTCCACTCTTGCCTTATGTGTTGTAATTGTTTAGTCCATGGGATTTTTAGACATTTCCACTTACTTTTATGTCTATAATTAGCCTAGCTCAGAATTGGAGGGAACAACTTTACATTCATTTTTTACAATTCAAGTTTTTAGAATTAGACACAGTTTTCATTTCTCTCTAGCTTTTCTCCATTTTCGTTTTTGCTCTTTTCTCCATTTCTTCTTGCTGAGTTCTCCATGATCATGGAGAACTAAACTCATAGCTAGCTTGGGTATGGAGAATTGTAAAAGATATTGAGATTTGAAATGTGATTGAGGTATTTCTTTCATGATTCTTTGAAGAATTCGAATTCTCTCTTCTCATCTCTTCTTGATTCATGATTCAAGGATTATGAAGATTTTATAATTCTTGAATTATGAATCCAATTGATTGATAATTCTAGAGATTTCTGAATTATTGTTAAAAAATTTTAAGTTGAGAGAATACCTAGATATAAAGATTTCTGATTTAGGAAATTGAATTGTAGAGCTTCAATCTTGATACCTTGAGTTAGGTTTTGAGATTTCAGATCTGATTCAAGTTTATTAAGATGAATGTTTGGAGATTTTCATTAGAACTTGGATCTGAATTCAAATTTGAATTTGGATTTGAAATTCAATTTAATTCTTCAAATGATCATTGAAAGGATGATGAATCAATGATATAGATTTTACAATTCAAATTCCTTAAGCTAGTGTTCTACCTATTTGATTAAAATCCTATTTGAATTTTCTGTTTAATTTGAATGTCAAAATCCCCTACATCTGACCTAACTTTGCATAATCACTTTTCACTTATTGAATTCCTTGGGAAAATGACCTAGATTTTCCACTTGTCTATAAGTTATCTAGTTTTAATTTGATTCAATTAGGCAATTGATCAATGGACTTTATATATTTGTTTCAGTTTGAATAAATCAGAACTTAAGAAATCAAATACTTAGGCACAACTAAGTATGACTCTTGATTGACTCCTAGAAGGTTACTTGCAAAAGCAAGGATATACAATTTAAAAATGTAGAAGATTTTAAGAAACTTTCTCAGATTTATGAGAAATTCTCTTTACAAGTTTAAGAAATTTTCTAAGTTACAACTCAAGCTTGATTTTAGAATCTTTTAGGAACTTGTTTTCTCTTGCAAAAAATCGTTGTTGAATCTACCGTAATCATCTTGTATTTATAAGCCACGCTACAACAAAACAATTATTAGTGGCAGTTATATCAAGTCTTTGTGGCGATTAAAACTGCCACTAAAATTTATTAACGATGGTTACACAACCGCCGCGATTCCAAGCATCGCGAGCTATTCTGCGGCGGTTCATGGGACAACAAACTGCCGCTAAATGAATTCATAAAAAAATATGTTAAATTATTTTACGGCGGTTGCTATAACCGCCGCAAAGTTGTTCTTCAAAATATTATTTTTTAGTGGCGGTTTTTATAACAGTTGCAATAAGTCTCTTTTAAAATATATATTTTTTGTGACGGTTTTCCAACCGCCACAATATGTTTATGAAATATTTTTTAGGTTGTAGCGGTTAGGTAACCTTCGCAATTTGTTAAAAAAAGTCTATTTTTTAATAGGTAAGAAATTAATTTATTTGTCAATATATAACCTATTAGAAATTGAGCTGACATCTATAGGTACATCAAATGAAACTTTACTTAGTTAAAAGTGCTAAGTAAATAAAAGAAATAATCCGTCCACATAGCAAACCATTTGTGACATAACTAAAAAAAATCTGCGTGTTGGATAATTATTTGGTGGATTAGCATAAATTAGTATTTATCCAGATCAATTCATTTATTAAATATTATGTAGCCATTATTATATTTATTAATATTATTGTTATTGGGCTACATTAATATATTATTGTAAAAATGTGAAATAAATTATGTTTGGGTCAGCTGATGATAGATGGGCTGGACCCATCATTATCTAACCTTGGAGAGTCCCTACTATTGACCAGTTGACAATATTTATTCCGCATGTTAGGAATAAATTTATATATATAGGCTGCTTACCCTAGCCTAGTACATATTGTCTCTTGGCTTACCAGTACACACTATTCTCTTCTCTCTTCTCTCTATGTTTTTTTTTAGTAGAATTTATATGTGTAAGGAGTAGCGAGAAATAAATTAATGACTTCGAATTCATCCAATTCAGGTTCTGTTTCTCATGTACATCTTTTGATTCTTTGTTTATCACATGCTATAATTGAAACTAAAATACTGTAATTGATTTCATCGCCATGATTTCAAATTAATATCAAATGGACTATCTCATATTCTAAGGATTAGAAGATAATGATTGTCCTTGAGCTTTGGGTTCATGACTAGCACTAGAAAATCGTCTTGCTTCTACTGGTGTGCCTGAGTCAGTAAACTGAAATTATAAAAAAAAATTACAAATTTTGCTAACAACAAAAAGTCATGAACAAAATCAGAGTTTATAATAACAGCAAAAACATCATCCAACCTCAAATAGGAACAAATACAGCAGTAGAAACATGACAAGTTCACCAATTCAGCAAAAAGAAAACAACAACTACTTTCCACCAGCCAAAACTGTGTCTACTCTCATCTTATACATGTATTAAAACTTCATCTTTTTCATCATCAATTGACTCCAATTTACCCTTAAACACATTCCTATTGCTCACTTTTCACAACACCAATATCACATCATAGAAGGTGAAAAGTCACACACATATTCCTATGACCCAAAACAAATATTCAAACAACCAAGACTTAACCAATATCAGAAAACTAAAATAAAACAACAATACATCCAACAAAGGTACTCCTCAATATATTCATTTGGCATGGTTCAAGACAACTAAAAATCATCAAGACAAAAGCACAACAACATCATCAAACTCATGTATACATCTTGTTATAACTTTAACAGAACATTCATTTACCTGATTAACAGGAAAACCAGGCGGAACTTGACCTTCGTGTTGACTCATAAAGAAAGCCATTTGATCTTGTAACACTTTTAGTTGTAGCTTCAAGCTGTCGTATATATTCAGCTCTTGGTTGTAACACCCTAACAATTAACCCTTCGTGCTATAGTCATTTTGGGATTAATTATCGAGTGTCACCCTTTGAACATCATAGAATATGTTACCTTTTTAAAATATAATATATTGAAAATATGTGGGAATTTATTTCAAAAATACAATAAGCGGAAACTAAGGGCATGTGTCATACATTTAAGCGATATAGTACGGCCATGCATATTAACTACGTATTACAATACATGCAACCTCAACATAATACAAATAAGTCTCCCACATCACACCATCGCATGTATCAATAATAATAATAATAATAATAATAATAATAATTATTATTATTATTATAATAATAATACATCAATATAAATAGCTCCAGATAATATAGGTCTAGTCTCAACAAGGCATACATAAATAGAGGGAAAAACGAGAATAAACAGCGGAGGCTCTAAGCACATCCGTCTTCACGTTCACTTGGCGTCTCCATGTCCAAGCTTGCATGATTACCTAAAATGTTTATCCACGATAGGGTGAGTAACTAAAAGTCACTCAGTAGGGGAAGTCACCTCGGGTTTATTAATAAAATGGTGTAACATGCCATTGTTCATTTCAGGTATTAGTTTACAAATAATAATAGTTGTCGAAGCGTCTTAACCTAGGTGCGTCTTGCTCATTTTATATATATATATAGATGCAATATCACATACCTTACACCCATAATTAACCATTATCACCTCATAATCATATTAACATATAAACATGCATTACAACTCATATACATCATCGATATTTCATAAATTCATTCCTTCAATTCCATCAAAACCTATTAAAACTCATTGATTACATAATTCACAAAATAGCATAATTGTTCTTTAATGAGTCATGATATCTCCTTTTATGAAAACATATTTACTACTGACATTCATATACGTATAAAATATATCTAAAAAATATATTGAAGAAAATTACTAAAAATATAGTGAAACGTGAGAAGGGGGTTGAATCATGTTATGTAACACCCTACTAGATAGCCCTTAGTGCTATAGTCATTTAGGGCCATTTCATAAGGGTTACCTCATTTTATCATACTTATACTTGTTTTTGAAATACATATACACGGGAGAGTTTTTTTTAAAATCGTTTGCGGAATATAAACATAAGGGCATTACGCATAATATAACGATATTATATAACACGTGACATGGTCTGAATAATACCTCATATAATAAATGAAATAAAGCAAACATAGTCTCCCCAAACATATAATCAAGAAAGTAAATAGTAATAGGTGTCATCTCATGAGCCTAAAACTGAGACCCATGAGACTTCACAATACAACTCCATAAACTGAAATATAAAAGCCGGCTAACATGTGTCCGGACTCAGAAAAAGAAATACCATAATGATAATATCCAAAAGAAATATAATCCATAATGTAGCAACTGAAAACAGAAGTATCTAATAGTAATAAAAGCTCCAATAAACTATAACTGCGCGGGCTCCTCATCTGCTCCGGTATCCTGCTGAACCTCATCATCTAAAATGGGGAAAAACGTGGGATGAATACTGGGAAGTAACTCAGTAGGGGAGCTGCTCCGGGTTTATTAATAAAATAGGTGTGACATGAATGCATTCAATTTCAATTATAAGTTCTAAAATCATCTTTCCCGGAACGACTTACCTAAGTGCCTCTTGTTCATTTTATATCATATTCATACATAATATATATCATTATATAACTCTTGTGTGTGCTCTACGTGCTATCCAATCATATAAGAGAACTTAGTCAATCATCACTCTATGTCAAAGTAACCTTTAGGTCTTGGACTTAACTTCTAATTTTACTTTACTCGGTTACACACTTTTCTCTTTTGGCCTGCCCACCCTCTGAACCTTTTCCTCCACATCACCGACCCCTAGGCATGAGCTCATCCTAAACTATATTGGGGAGAGGGGGTACTCACCTTCCTTCAGTGATAGAGTTGCATGTCGAGGTTGCCACACCTCCCTCAGCAACAACTACCACATGTCGAAGGTTACATGTGTTTTAATTGAATCTTGCACTTCAACTTTTTCACCTTCCCTTAGTAATGGAGTTGCATGTCGAGGTTTAACTCACCTCCCTCAGCCACAACCATCACATGTCGAAGGCTACTTATAACACATACTCATTCACATAGTCATGCATAATCATATAGCATCAAGTCATATAGTTCACATAGACATCATATAACATCATAACATTCATTAGACAGCATATTTATAGCATACAATACATACTTAACTCATATATATCAATTACATAAGTTGTAGAACGCATTAGGGTGCATAAAGGGTCGAAACAGTTCATTTTCGCACAAACAACACTGTCGTAATCGATTACATGGGCTGGTAATCGATTACTGTAATCAATTACACAGATTGGTAATCAATTATTGTAATCGGTTACGCAGCTCTGTAATCGATTAACAGAGAACAACGTTTTCTCGCGATTGGGATTTCGGGCATCGTAATCGATTACGAAGTCGTAAAATACGATTATTGGGTTTCCAAAACACAATTTTCAATAGCCATTGGCCAAAATATGAATCTAACATCGTCTCAATCGATAGAAAACATTGTCATACCAATATCAACCATGAAAATACGTTTAAAACACTTTCCAGTTTGTAAAACCCCTTTCTTTTTCAAAACTAATTTCATAAATCAACCCATTCATGAACCCTAATGGGAAAAACAACAAACAACATTCAAAACTTCATCAATTCAACGATATACATGAAATTTTATGACGATTAAAATGCCTAACCCCTACCTCTTGAAGACAACTCTTGCTCTAGACGAAACCCTAGCTTCACGAACGGCCCGACTCCAACGATGACCCTTTCCGGAGAAAAACAACCGGTAGAAACGTCCGGCTCTGTGAGAGGATCAAGAATATGTAATTGTAGATTTTGAAAGTATATTTACTTTCAAGGTCTTCTAAATGATAAAGGTTGAAACTTTAACCTTCAACACTTAGACAAATGATGATGATGTATGCGCAACTTTATGTGTGTGTGTGTATGCAATGATAAATTGTAAAAACAATTAAATAAAGAGAGAGGGAAAAGAGAGAGCACACACAAACTTTTTATAAAGGTTTGGCAACGTGCCTACTCCAGTCCCTAGGATTCACCTGAGATTTCACTAACACCACCAACAACTAGGTGGACTTTCTTGCCTCTGCTACACCATAAAGGACTTCAACCCGCACCTTCACCAAGGTGACTCACTGCCTTTGAAAACCATAAAGGACTTCCCTTGCACCTCCAACAAAGGTGACTCACTGCCCTTGCAAACAACAAAAGACTTCAACCTTGCCTTTAACAACAAAGGACTTTATACCCTTGCCTTAGTCCCACTAAGGTCTTTTGCCTTCAAAAATAAGGACTTTGTACAAAAGATGAAAACTTTGAACTATCAAGAACTTAGATGCAACTAAGTTTGAACCTTGCTTGTTTTTCTCTCAAAGATAACTAGTATAAACAAGGATAAACAATAAAGTTCACTCTTTTGAGATGTACAACCCTTAAACCCAATAAAAATCAAAACTTTGATAAGTTAGGAGTTTGGAGGTTGAAGATGAAGAGAAATTAGGATTCAATTTGACAGAGTTTTGGCACTTGTAAGCTTGTGTAGTCTCTAGAATTCTTGGGCATTGAGGTCTTCTATTTATAGAGAAAAAACTCTATAAATATCGAAATCCATGTCTTGATCTCCACCCTTGATTTGAATTTGAAATCTTTTGATCCAATGGTGAGAGTTCCTTGATTTGATATGAAATTGATCTTCCAAAAATAAAAAGATCAAATAAGAGGAGGTTTAATCTTGGCTCTTGATTCAAATATTTCCCTTTAATCCAAAGGTTAATATTTGATATTGAAATATGGAAACTTTATAACCAAGCACAAGAAATAAGGAAACTTCATCTTGGCCCTTGAATTTGAATGTGCCTTGATCTTTGTGGTGTGCATTGCTTCATCTTTATTTTAGGAAATCTTGCTAGATATGCTAGCATTTTGCGCCAACTTGGAAGAGAGAAAGGGTAGGGTTTTTAGCTTTTCTTGCTCCACAAGTGTGCCTCCATGTTGGTACGAATTAGGATTTCATAATTTCTCATTTTTTGAAAATCCTAAATCACCAAACATGGTCTTCCAGGGAATCTTCTGTAGGTTGATTCTTGAATCTTTAATATTCTTGAATCTTGAATCTTGAGGCTTGAGATTCTTCTGGAGTCTTGAGATTCTTCAGGATCTTGATAGAATCTTCGGGAATCTTCTGGTCTTGAAATACTTGACAGAATCTTCTGAGGTTTTCTAACTTCGTGTAGAATCTTCAACAGAATCTTCTAGTCCCACATGGAATCTTCTGGGAATCTTGTAGATTCATATAGAATCTTTAGGAGGTTCATGTAAAAATATTTTGTTACTTAAATGCAAAATATATTCTAGAATAAATTCTAGATAATTATTTTTTAAATCAATATCATTTAATTCTCCATACAAGATCTTTCTAGATTTCCCTCACATATATATAATTTTGAAAATACTAAATAATATTGTGTAAAATAGAGATTTGGTTTTGGTTCTCTATTTCCATAATTAATTTCAATATATATATATATATATATATATATATATATATATAATAATTTTCGAAAATCTCATGAGAGAGAATGTAAAATAGAGATTTGATTTTGATTCTCTATTTAAATAAAGTCTTTTTCGAAAATATACATATATATATATATATATATATATTATACATGAATATTTAAATAGAGATTTTTAATAAAGATGATTCTCTATTTAATTCCATGTATTTTCCATAAATAAAATTATGGGAAATCATAGAGTCTTCCAACCAAACTTTCCTTAATTAGAAAAGCTTTGTATTGTGATAACGTGATTTTTGCCGATATTTTACGTCCTTAATTTGAGCAATTGTATGTAATTCTTTATTCTATTCTTAGCCTTTTGTTGTGTTTATTAAAATTTGGATTTATTTGGAGATTAATGAAAATAAAGGCTAATTGAATATGTTTTATGGTGTTTTTGCAATTCAAGCATGAATGTTGGAGCACGCGAGGAGCCCGCACAGATTTAGCTTTATGTTTTAGTTCCTTTATGACATAGACATGTTTATTTCTTTAGTCATATTTTATAAATGTTATGCTTCCGCTTATTTATGCTTTCAGAGACCGGACCTATGTTAGCCGGCAATTATTTATTGGTTATTTATTTATGGTGGAGCCTCATGAGTCACAGTCTTGGCTTACGGGACAAAACCTAGTATTTATTTATGTTTGGTACTTGATGGGAGTTTATTTGTATGCGATGAAGTTATTCAGTTTATGTTGTGTTGCTTATATTACCGATTATATAATTACGCAAAGCCCTTATTTTTTATATCGTAACGAATTGCGAAATTTTACTCCCGCCTATTTTTCGCGTATGTTATTTTAAATGAAAACAAGCTATGGAATCAGGATGTGACCCTTTATAAGTGGCCTAAGATGACTTAAGCATTAAGGGCTATTTAGTAGGGGGTTACAGTTAGCATTCTGAAATAATAAGTTTTTTGGTACTGGGAAAAATAAAAGTTCTGATTTAAAAATATTTTATCATTTATTTGACAATAGAAATGTATTTTCTAACACATAGTTTTGTAAAAAATACACCTAGAAATGTTTTCCCTATAATAAATGGTCTAGTAAAATAATTATGAACTTTATTCATTATTTTATAGGATAAAATATGACTCTTTTATATTCTGTCCAGATTTGATAAATAACTTAAAAATAATTTGTCACTTGTTTTCTAATGCTAAAACTAGTTTAAAATAGTTAATAAATAAGATAAGTAATTGGAGAAAAATATTTTAAAAATAATCTGATAAAGCCGAATGGACCCACATTGGTTAATAATGTTAATGGTGATGTTAGAATTTATTTAAAGATGATTAGAAGTTAAGTTTACTAGTAAAACAATTAATAACCTAAAAGTAGTTAACACTAATTATATTGCTTTAAAATAAGGGAAAATAATGAAATAAATAGGATAACCCTTCTGAAATAAATATTAATCAAAGGATATCAGATTTAAAAAGTTTAACTAATTTATAAAAGAATTTGAGATTTTAAGAAAAGATACAACTATATATTAGCTAGTTTAAATGAATAAAGGATAAATAAATTAAGTAGACAATTTAAAATCTTTTGAAGGGAATAAAAATCAGTAAGGGGAGAATTTAATAAGTATTTGTAATAAAGAATATTAGTTGAGATGTTTCATAAAACTTTAGAGGAGACTTTAAGAAGAAATGCTTCATAACACATAAAAGATAGTGTTTAGAGAGGATGGCGCAGCAAGTAAAGACACTTCGTGCATGATGATAGAATCAATTATGTATTGTGGTGATGATATGTGGTATTGATTGATGAACTATAAAAGTGGTGATGAGGATGAATTAGAAATTGTTGTGATAATTACGATTGCTATAATGCATTATGTTATGCTGATACTAGTATTGACTGATGATATTATGAGATGGAATGGGATGTGGAATGTGTTTGTCTGTTGGTTGGATTGTTTAGTTGTTGATTGTTGTGTGTGTTTTTACCGTCAAGTGGAACTTTCGATTAGCCTAGATCCAGCCGTTCTACTGATTGAACGGTGGTGCATTGCGCAAGCTCACGGGATATGGAGGCCTATGGGGTGAGATGTGGTTTTCATGCATTAGACACTTAGTCCTACTAATATAATGATGAACTGAAAGTATGTATCCCGGGGTGTTCCCGACGTTGATCATGGTTTTGTTCCGGGGTGTTTCCCGATGATGAATTGTTAAGTGTACGCTCATGAAAGTGGAAAACGGCTAATCCCTAGTTCCATGCAGACGAAGAAGTTCTAAGCCGACGGGACAACCTAGGAGACCTTATTAGTACGGCCTAAGGAGGACTCTAAGGATGTGACGTCAGATAGAATTTACGTAGGGTGCTAGTCACGCGATAACCTAGAACAGACGCATAGGTTCCCTTAGTTCGGGCAAATAGGATGTTCGACTATTCAACGTAATACACCTCAGTTCATTTATAAGAAAAAGTGCAGTTTGTAAAGGGGGTGTTACTTTGAATAGCTGGAATTGGCATAAGCGACACCAAGCCCGAGTGTCGGCAATGATTCACTATGAATTCTATTCTCATGCTCTCTCTCTTTCTTATGTCCCAATTCCAGGAGATGGATCCACCGCCGCCCACCCTTGATCTTCTGTCTGTTCGTTTCCACCCAGCTACTGGATTCATTTCGGTCACGTCTGTTGTCCCTACCACTTTCGGATTTTAAGTGGCGGACCTTCCCCCGTGGGATCCCCCGCCAGAGCCGTTCGTTCCCCAGCCACCCTTTGGAGTTGGGCATCCTCCGCCCGGTGGCCACCATGCACCTCCTCCACCTCCCATGCACATGCCGGCTTAGGGATCAAAGTCTCCTCCTGGTTCGCCTGTGTTCGCTGAGGACGATATCATGGGGAACCCTTTCCTCTGGTTCAACCCCGATGACTTGGAGCCCGATTATGTTTCTAGCGATGGAGTGTCAGATGACGAGGAGATCCTGGAGGCAGCTGTCTCTCCGATGAAGGTTGAGGAAGAGGATGATGAAGAGGAAGACCCGGAGGAAGACCCCGACAAGGTCGTGTGACTGTAGCTGAGGATTTCTTTTGTGTTGTTCCTTTCTAGTATTTCTTTTCCTTTTTGTTATGGACATGTATTGGTTGTATTGGTCATTGTTTCGACCCCTTTGATACATTTGTGGATGTAATTTCCAGTATGGTTGTATTTCGTCGTTTGGGGTTTTGATTCTCCCCAATACTTGGTTAACAGTCGATTTTCAGTTTTATTATTCCTTCTTTTCATCTGTTGTATGATTTATTCTGTTTCGTCTTTTGTTCGCGTATTCAGAAAAAAAAAATCTCGTGTTTTCCGCTAATAGATTTAGGATGTTACAGATAGAATCTTCGAGAAACTTCTAGAATCTTCGCAGAATCTTTGGGAATCTTCTAGTCTTGAAATTCTTGACTGAATCTTCTGAGGCCTTCTGAGTTCTTGCAGAATCTTCTGGTCCCACATGGAATCTTCTAGGAATCTTGTAGATTCATATAGAATCTTTAGGAGGCTCATAGAATCTTTTTAAAGTGTCCGTAAAAAATATTCTCTTACTTAAATTCAAGATATATTCTAGAATAAATTCTAGATAATTATTTTTAAATCAATAGCATTTAATTCTTCATACAAGATCTTTCTAGATTTCCCTCATATATATAATTTTGAAATACTTAAATATTAATGTGTAAAATAGAGATTTGATTTTGATTCTCTATTTTAATATGTAATTTCGAAATATATATATATATATATATATATATATAATAATTTTCGAAAATCTCATGAGAGATAATGTAAAATAGAGATTTGATTTTGATTCTCTATTTTAATATATATGTTTCGAAAAAATATGTATATATATTATACATGAATATTTAAATAGAGATTTTTTTTAATGATGATTCTCTATTTAATTCCATGTATTTTCCATAAATAAAATTATGGAAAATCATAGAGTCTTCAAACCAAACTTTCCTTAATTAGAAAAGTTTTATTGTGGTCTTCAAAAATTAGGATTGATTGCTTGTTTTCCAAAGCATGTATGCGCCAACTTTGTGACTCCATTGTAGTCAAGATGTGTCTTTTTATAATTTTAATTAATTAGATCATAAAACACACTTAACAAACAATTAGTCCAACCAAATTAAAACTTTTATTTTAAATAAGAA
Organism: Aeschynomene evenia; assembly: GCA_013621005.1. Lineage (NCBI taxonomy): Eukaryota > Viridiplantae > Streptophyta > Magnoliopsida > Fabales > Fabaceae > Aeschynomene > Aeschynomene evenia. The sequence goes on along the minus strand of CM024269.1, from coordinate 15,594,357 downwards.
TTTTATCTCTCAAAACCTTCAACAATGAAGTAAAGGGTTCTTGGAGCTAACAGTTTGTCTTCTTGATTGATGGGAGAGAACCTAAATGTTACGAAGAGGCCATAGAAGCCATGCGAGAAGAAATGAAGTTTTTGCATGAGAATGACATTTATGAGTCTGTGAAGTTGCCTAAGGGCATGAGAGCTTTGAAGAACAAGTGGATGTTGTAACACGTCGACTTTTATTAGGTTCTAATTAAGTGAGATTAAGGGTAATTGACCTTAGTTAGAATTTAATTAAGTTTGGGTGGACAAGTTTCTTTTAGTAAATCATTATTTGTTATGTGATCTAAGTGTATGTATATGTGTTATATAGTTTATGTGTGTTTATCATGTGCTATATGATTTATGTGTATGGATATGTGTATTAATTCAATAATGCTATATGTACATTCTCTTATTAGCCACCATCAGCCACCCTTCACTTTTTTATTGTGGGCCCCATCAAAATGAAAAAGTAATATTTGATAAAATTGAAGGAGTGGCTGATGGTGGCAGCAAAATGGTGTACAAGAAGTATTATTGGTATTAATTATATGTTGGGTGATTTAGGTGCATATATGTGTTTTATTTAATGTTTAGATGATGCATGATGTAAGGAATGATGAATGGATGTTTATAGCACGAGTTGGGACGTTTTTGAGGTGCTTTGAGGCTATTTTCTAGCCCTGTAATCGATTACCACGGGATGGTAATTAATTACAGCCCTTTGGTTTTCATATCTGGGCCTTTTTGCTGTCAGTAATCGATTACAGCCTCGTGGTAATCGATTACGACCTGTGATGTGAGCGTTTTTAGTGTGATTTAAGTTATGTATGGGTCCCACAACCTCTCTATAACATGTTTAGCCGTGCCAATTCATGAGAAACCCTAAATCCCTATGTCAGAAACACTCCAAACACTCTCTCTAACCCTTGTGCCTCCATTGTTCTTTCTTTCTCTCAAGAACTCAAAGTCATAGTCATTCCAAACCACCAAACTCATATCAAGCCTTACCTGATCACAAAACAAATTACATATTCTTAATCCTCTCATCAAATAGAACCTTTCTACCGATTGCAATTCTTGAAAAGGAGCCATCTTTGTATTTCTACCGTTCGTGGTCTACACATTGCATAGGAAGTCTACAAGAGGTAGGGGTTTTAGGCATGCATAATTGTATGTAATTTCGTGTCTTGCATGATTATTATTGATGATATTATTATTATCTCGTTTTTCCCATTAGGGTTCATAAAAGGGTTATGTTTTACCGATTGATTTTCAAAGAGAAAGTGTTTTACCGATTGAAAAGTGTTTTAGAACGTATTTTACCGATTGGTTTATGTTTATCTTTGTTTTCTATCAATTGGGATGATTCTAGATTAAAGTTTTAGTCATTGGCTCATGAAAAACGTGTTTTGGAACCCTAGAATCTGAATTCTCGTGTTCGTAATCGATTACCACGGGTTCGTAATCGATTACGAGCTGAGAATTTCCAATCGCGAGAAAACATGTTGTCTCGGTAATCTATTACGTAATTGATTACCGTAATCGATTACAACGAATTTGTAATCGATTACCGTAATCAATTACAGTGCTGTAAGTTTTACGAAAATTAACTGTTTTGACCCTTTATGTATCCTAATGCGTTCTACGACTTATATGTATCCTATATATGATTTGTACATGATATATATATAATTTTATGAGTTGTAATGCATAATTATATTTGTGATGATGAATTGTGATATTGATGTTATGTGTCTATGATTATTTAATGTTGAAGTTTAAGAACCAAAACGCGCTCAGTGACGCTATGTTAAAACACCACTGGGTGACGCTATGTTAAAACACAGTAGCCTTCAAAATGGAAGGTGAATTACCCCCTCTTCCCATTAGTTTAGGATGAGCTCATGTCTAGGGGCCGGTGATGTGGAGGATAGTACAGGAGGGCGGCTATGTCTCACAGTTAAAGAAAGATAAAGATGTTTAACATGTTGATATGTATATGATGTATTTATTGTTTATGATTTAAGGACACTAGTACACTACACTGAGACGTTTATTTATTTATGCGATGAAATAGTTGTTGTACAGTAGCTATATTTTTGGGTATTTTTCATCTTCTTGTTTCTCATTTGTATGCATTTTTGCTTTGGAGTTTTGGCTAGTTGCGTGCACGATTTCTGCATTATTTTAAGACTCTCTTGTACCCTTATTTGATTATAGTGGAGTTGTTTCTTTGGTCTTGATGACTTGTGGTTTTCATCTATCACATTAAGGGGATTTTCCACGTTAAAAATTTCGGTGTTCTTGTTGCTATTTTATTCCCCTTATTTTGCTAGTATCTTTGGTATATTGTTATTGTCATATTAGTGTTAGATTGCTTCCATATTGGTCTTGTGTATGTTAGGGAATATTTGTATTGCTTCTGTTGTCAGACTCTATCAATGCGTGACATCCTCTCCACTGTATAAATGGACCACATGTGGGAATTTTGACACAAATGTGTCAGTATCAAAATGGGCACTTGTATCAGAGTTGTGCTCATGTAAGTATATCAACCAAGGTAATTAAACTCGAGAGTTTAAGCATGTTGAGGCCTTATAAACTCGAATTGTAAACTCGACTTGTAAACTCATGCGAGTTTACCGAATAATAAAATTATTTAAAAAATAAAAAATAATATACAATAAGTAATTTTTTAAAAAAAAAAAGTATAACAAACTACAATCAGACTTTCTCAAATACATTTAAAGTACAATCACTCTTAAATATCAAATCCTCCAACATCTTCAAAATTGTCGTCTTAATTGTCTTCATGTTCTTAATATGATAAATATAAATATCTTGTGATAATATATGCTTTACAAGTTTTAGAATTTAGAAAAGGTAGTTTAAATGTCAAGTATATTATAGTGAATTAATAATATGAGTCTGTGATTGAGGTTCACGATGATTATTTTAAGAAATGAGAAGAATTATCATGATATGTATTTTATATGAATATCATGACATCTTAAATTTCATTTGAGTGTTAGTTGTAATTAAATTGATTTTTAAAATATAATTAATTTTGGTTGAATTTAATCTAAGTGAATTTATGTGTATTTGTTAGAGTCAACAATACGAGTATATGAATTATGAAGAGTCTCAGTCTTAATAAATTAGAAAATAGTAAAATGAACTCATATTTTTGCTTTGTCTTCTTATACTTAATTTTAAATATCCTAAATGTATGAATTAACTTTTTGTGTCTTCATAAAAGTTGTAGATTGTTCCTGTAGTTTTCCAAAGCAACTTAAATCACCTAAATCTGATATTTGTAGCTCAAGTTATGATGTTTTTACTAATGCATTTTGGTTATAGATGTAAACTCATAAACTCGTGAGTGAACTCGTAAACTCGTTAATAAACTTGTTAATAAACTCGCAATTTCGAGCAAGTTTATCCAAGTCTATTCGAGTCTACACGAGTTTACCGAAAAACAAGTTTGTATCTGATTTAACTCGATTTTATTTTCTAAACTCGTAAACTCATACGAGTTAACTCGCAATTTTAATAACCATCGTACCCACCGTTATCAAACACTCGAGTCAACTCGTAGATTCTTATGAGTTTACGATTCTAGACCATAGAATCGAGTTGACTGGCATGCAAACTCTTTTTTAGTAGACTCGGTCAAACTCGTGAGTTTATCATAGAGTTTACGAGTTTGATATGCCTAACAAAATTACCAAAACGACATCAATTTTAATACTAAACTAACCATTATACACTAAAATCATCATTGTACCCATATTTATTTAACAAATCTAGGGTGTAGATACCCTTTATGGCTTCAACCACTTCTTAGCCCCTCACTCTAGTTTCTTCTCAATGTCACCCCCCGCCTCACCTCCGACCCCCCGTCGCCTCACCTTATCTCACAGTTCTTTCAGTCACCGCCTCACCTCATTTGTCTCTGGCTCTCTAACAGCGCCTCACCACTGCCTCACCTTCTCTCTTCACAAAGCCTCACGAATCGCAAGAGGTTGTCGTCGCTTCATGTTGCATCGTCGTCGCCTCATCTCTGTTGTCTCTAGCTCTCTGGCTCTCTGTCTTCACGAATTGGTTATGACTTAGGTAATGTTCATTCTCAATTCTCCTTGTATCCTGTCTTCAATCTGAACACCAATATATATAATAATTATGATTGTTGATATAACATCTGTAATTTCTGTGTTATAGTTCTCTTATGGTAGTTAATTTTGAATTATGTTCTAGTTATGTTCATTCTGGTTCTGTTCTGATTCATTCTGGTTCTGTGTTAACTTATATTAATATGTGTTAATTTAAGTTAATGTATGATTTGATTTGGTTGGACTTGATTGACTATGTGTTTTTATGAGTTAAAATTTTATAATAGGTTTATGGTACCTTTCTTTCAATTTTATGCAATGGATTTATGTCACCTTTATTTATATTCTATGTTTAATAATAATATAGTTTTACAACATATTTTAAAAGGTACGTATGCTCATACGAGTTTATGAGTCGAGTACGCGGAGCCTTTACGAGTTTGCTTAGACTCTCAAGTTTAATTTCATAGACCGAACCAACTATATTTACACTTGTGATGAAAAGATGTCCACTCCTTGGATATTTAATATAAAATTAAACATCTAGTATCAAATTTAACGTAGTCTCAAGTGTTTTTTTATTCTTAATAAAGATGATTCATAAGTTGAGGTTATTTAAATATAATATTTTGTATTAAGATAAAAACTTCAATGAAAAATTATTCAATTTTATTTTTATATATTTTTTTTAAATTACAATATCAAAGCTTAAAAAATTATATATATCTTTAAAAAATATTAATTTCACACTGTAAATTATTTTTATTATTTTAATAATATATATTTTAAATTAATTTTTTTATTACTTATAGCATGTTAATAAAACTAAAACTAATACAAAATAGACAAGTATTTCAACAGTGATATAGTTCATTAACAAACTAGCTGTGGTGAAGTTATATATCATATTAAGATTTTGACGACAAACGTATGTTAGTCAAATGAAAAGAAAAATTAATGCCCAACTAATTTTTAAAATATAATATGTTGTACGCTATCTAATGCGAAATTAAACCATTTAAGATCCTTACCCAAAAAAAACCTTTTAAGATTAAGAATAATAAGAAACTGATTTAATAATATTCTAATGTATGCCTGAATTAATTAACAACTGATGATGCCAACAATATTAATGAAAACATATCACAGATGAAAATATAAACATCAATGTTTTGGTGAGTCAACTTCAGTGTAATAATTGAAAGCTTATGATTTATACAAAAGTTGTGGTATCATCACATGCTTAATATAAAATTCAGATACTATCGGTACTTTTATATCTTTTGATGCACTGACAATATAGAGATATTTTACATTGTATCCAATCAAAATTATATTTGTTGACTTTTCAGATAGTAAGAGAGAAGAAATATAATTATGACTGACGTAGAAGCACATAATTGGATGACTGTGTAAAAAAATTATATATTGTCAGTGGATGAAAATTAAATTTATATACTATATATATTGTCAACTCAGCTTTAAATAAAGATTTTTAAAGGGCCGGGAAAAATTAGGCGTACGGTTTATTCAACTTGAATACTCTTTCTATTTTAAAATAATAGTTATTTTGATCTTTTTAAATTAGACTAAGCACAATTTATGTTTCGATACATTAGTTTTCTAATGTATGGAAAAAGTCAAAACAACAAATGAAGGTACTACCTTATAATAACTTTATGATTTTCTGGTCTCTTACTTTGATTTTATCAAATTTTTATCGGTAATGTTGGATGGAACTCCATAAATATTTATTTCATACTTACTGTGCGTATCTAAGAAGTTAAAAAACATGCAACTCATAATTATCTGCATGCACACACATTATTTGAAAAAATTGCTTACATCAAACACACTCACGTTATTTCAAGAAGTTGCTCAAATTTTATTTTAAAAATACTCATATTTTGTTAATTGATATAATACTCTCATATATCATAAGAATTATGTTTGATTAGGGGTGGACGTGAGTCGAGCCAGCTCGTGAGTGAGCTCGGGCCCGACTCATTTATTGCTCGATTATTTGAGCTCGTGAGCATATGAGCTGAGCTTGAGCTTCAATTTAAGCTCGATTAATAAACGAGTCGAGCTTGAGATTTATCCAGCTCGACTCATTAGCTCGTGAGTTGACTCGATAAATTATATATAATAAATAAATAATTATGATAATTAATAATAAGAAATTTATAATAATTATTATTAATAATAAAATATTAATTCAAACAAAAATATAAAAATATTCTTAATCTTTATTTACACTAAATAACTAAAATGACAACACTAAAACTTAATACACATGATTGATGCAACCCTAAAAATCAAAACTCCCTAACCTAGTCCCTCACAAGTCACCTTGTGCGGCTGCTCCTCTATTGCGCGTCCCTCACGAGCCAGAAAAGCCCTGCACTCTACGCGTCCCTCTGTTGCGCATCTGCCATTGCTGTGACCTTGGAGCCTGGAAGCGCCCCTGGGCTGCAGAGCGTGCAATCTCGGAGCCTCGCGACTGCGGAGCCTGGTGCAGTGTGGCCTCGGATCCTGCAACCTCCGAACCAGTGAGCTCGGAGCCTCGCGACTGCAAAGCCTGGTGCGGTGCGGCCTTGGATCCGGCGAGCGAGCTCGGAGCCTGCGACTCAGAACTGGCGACCTCAGCCCGAAACCTCTGAAATTGTGCTAATCAAGCTGGCTCGTCGAGCTCGACCATCTTGTGAGCTTTTGGCGAGTCGAGCTCGAGCTCAATATTATAGCTCATTTATTAACGAGCCGAGCTCGAGCTTCACTCAGCTCGACTCACGTCCACCCCTATGTTTAATTAATAATTAATTATTTTCAAAGGAGATTAGTGTAATTTTTTATAAGTTGAAGGAACATGTATATAAGTTTTTGAAAATAAAGAGAACTCAGATATAATTTTACAAATCTCAAAAAAGGTGAGTGTAATTTACCCTCAATTTATAATTAATGTTTTTTAAACTTAATGTATTGTTATTATTATTTGCAAGTTGCAACCATCAGAACTGATACACACAATTTTATTATACTTCTCATCTTCACATTAATAATTCCAATGCACATGGTGTTTGCTTCCCGGTGTTGTAGGGTGTGTCTATATATATATATATTAGAAAGTCTTGGAGTACAATAATTCTGCCGTCACTAAAAGTTCAATTTAATTTTTTTATTGTCCAAAGCTATGTTTCTCATGCTTTTGTTTCTTCTCTTATTCCTATGGGTCTCCAAGCAAGATGTATGAAATGAATAAAAAAATAAAAAAATTGTATATTGATGGTGCTTGTTGAGGGCTGTTCAAAATTTTTTTTTAAAAAAAAAACAAGAAAAGAATAGAAAAAAAGGCAGATTCATGGCTAAAAAACTTTATACCCAAAGATAATTATGATGAAGGTGCTAATAGAAGTCTAACCATGATTTTCTTTGCATCATTCATCCTCATTCTCAAACTTATGTTGAGAGTGGTGACACATGTTAAATTTTTTTTTGTTTTCTTGTATCTAGGTATTAAATTTTTTAATTTAATAAATTTTATCAATTAAATTTATGAGACTAATCTTTAATATTATTTATCATCAATGACAGTTCATAAAAATCAATTAGTACTATAATTTATTGAACACAAAACTTCAATAATTTTTGTTTATTCTTATTAAATTTAAATCTTTTGGATTAATAATACATGAAATTTAATTTTTTATTAAATCCATAAAATTTTAAATAAAGATTGGAAAATATATATGTTACTACTATAGCCGGTGACTATAATAATATACACAAATGTTTGTGGCACATCAAAAAATCAGTCAAAATAGCAACAAAGCTCATTTAACACTTTAAGGCCCAAATAACACTTTTAATCATGAGTATATATTTTTAATGGACTGGGTGATTGTGGCCCAAATTCTTATTTGTTGTCTATTTTGGCTTGTTTTTTGTTGTGCCTCTAACAATGCTCAATAATATATATAAGATTGGATAATATTGTTTTCTCTTTTCCAAATTCAACATTTGATAAATTATTGATAAACTAGCTAGTTGCGTGTACTTAAACATTTTTTAAAATCTTTGAATAAAAGGGACCAAAACCATTTTTTTTCAAAAGAAAAAAAACCATAGCCAATTTGAAACTTTTAATTAGATTTGTTTTATTTCCTGTATAAATATCGTAAATTTGATAGAATAATAAATTAATGCATTTTTTTTCCATTCAATGTTTTTTAATCTTTTGACGTACAACATAAATACGTCCAACTTGTATCCAACGTGTGCTATCCATGTTACAGAATGTGTGCTATAGATATAGGTGCTATACGTATAGCACACATCCTTTATCATTGATAGCACACGTTGGATACAAGTTGGACGTATTTCTGTTGTACATATAGCATTATTGTTTTTTTAATGCAATTATTGTTGATGTAATTCCTCATTTGGTTTTGATAATAACAAAACTCATGTAACTAAGTGAGTTAATATTGAGAAGCTATAGTATAAAGATTGTAATAGGTTCAGAAAGCTTCTTTGTAAAGTTCACAAGAGAAACTACATTGTGGATGTAATTTGTATATGCTTCATGTATTGTAATTGTAACATTTGTAATAAGTGTATTAGAAGCATAGAAGATAGGATTAGATGTGTATTAGGATTTATGTTGTATAATCATTATAAAATACACATGAGAAAGCGATGAGAAGCAATTCAGAAGCAGAAAGGAATGATCAGAAAGCTCTCGAAGATGGTTCAGAAACTTAAAGAAAGCTGGATTTCTGGATGGTCCAGAAAATGGTTAAGAAAGCTGGATTTCTTAATAATGTTCAGAAATGGTTCAGAAACTTAATGAGTTTCTGATTAAAAATAAAGATAAGAACCGAGATGATTTGTGTTGATTAAGAGTTCTTATATTTAGTGCATGTGTGTGTATGTAATTTGGAAATATGTATTTACACATGTGATGGAAAAGGGAAGTTAGTTTAAAGTTGTAAATGGATAAACCTTATCCATGTCATTAGTAATTCCCGCCAAAGTTTATAGCCGTTAATGACAGCTATAGGATTAGTTTGTTTGATAGAGCTCTCTATAAATAGAAGAGTCTCGAGTTGTAAAAAATAAAAAGAAGACAAAAATAGAGAAACATATCAATCAGAAAGAGAGAAAAAAGAAAAAGAGCTTAAAAGAGAAAAAATCTGAGAGAGAATCAGATACATTTGAGAAAGATAGAAAAGGGCTATGAGCTGAAATAGAAAAAGAAAAGAGAAAAAGAAAGCTCAAGAAAGCTGAGATCAGAATAATGTTCTAATTCAAGATTGTGCATCAAGGAAGAGAAGGAATTTCTGAAGAGAAGAATTCAGAAATTGATCAAACTTAATGAGTTTGAGCCTGAAAATTCAAGTGTAAGGAAATTGCTGGAAGAAGTGAATTCAATTTCTCAACAATTGGTTCATAGAAAGGGTGATCAGAAGCAAAGTTACTGAAAAGTCCTTGAGGGGATATCAAGGCAGGAAAGTCTTCTTGGAGGGTACATCTAGGGGTGTAAGCGGTTCCGATCCACCCGATAGAACCGACGAATCCGAACCGATCCGAAGGGTTTGGATCGGATTGGATCGGATCATCGGGTCTGATCAGATAAAATCCAATAAATCCGATCATTGAGTGGTCCGGATATCGGATTTTAAAAATTTCGATCCAATAAAACTGAACCATCTGATTGATCCGATCAAAATTAAAATAGATATAAATATATATATATAATTTATATATCTATATATAATTATATATAATATATTTAGTATTTAGTATTTAGTATATTTAGTTAGTATATTTAATAAATAAATAAATAATAAATATAATTTAGTACTTTCTAATTCCTTAATAATGACTTTTTAGGAATTTTTGTATTTTGGCCATTTTTTCGGTATTTTTTTTGTATTTTTGACAATTTTTTCGTAATTTTTTTGTATTTTTTTGGAAATTTTTTAATTTTTTTTTTGTTTAATCGGGCATCCAATGATCCGAAACAACCGAATTTTAATCGGATTCATCGGTTCGGATTTGCTCATGAAAAAGTGATTCATCCGATCCAATCCGAACCGAACTTAAATTGATCGGATCGGATTCATTTTTTCTTCAAATCCGATCCAAACCGATCTGATTACACCCCTAGGTACATCCTTGGAGCAAAAATCTTTCTAGAGGGAATATCTAAGGAGTGAAATCTTTGGAAAGGGAGTTTCTGAAGTGTCGAACCTGAGAAGGTTGCAAAATATATCTGGATGATTATAACTTGTGTTTTCTGATGCATTTCTAGTGGAACTCAATCATTGAAAGATTGAAGAACTGGATGTAAGCTCACATTGGCCGAATCAGTATAAAATCGGTTTAATTTCTCTTACTTTATCTTGCATGCATTAATCATTTTAATTCATAGAAATTGTGCATTATAATTGAGTATTAGATTTCTGGTAAAAAGGTTGAAGAACAAAGGTTGAAACATCATCTTGAAAGTTAAAGAAACTAAAGTTAAAGGAATCTTTTTGTGTTAAACTTTCTGATATATGATATTAGATGTTTGTTTAATCGAAATCTGAAATAAACAGTTTCAAGAACAAATTACAGAAAGAAATATAAGAGATTTGAAATATGTAACTAGTTTTCTGAAGAACACATTTCTTATGAAACTGATATTGAAATCTGTGTGATTGTTGTTTAGATTTCTGGTTGAATTTAAGAGTCATATCATATTGTTTGTTGTTATAAGAATTGATTGTTAATTCTGATGTGAAATAATTGTTCAGAAACATATTAATTCTGAAACAAGTTCTGAAACAAATTTCTGAAGAAGTTCAGAAAGTGTGATCAGAAAGTGGATTCAAAAAGTGTAGATTTTTGAAAGATTTATTTCTGATATATTTTTGTTGTTTGTTCAGAAAGCTTGAGATTAAAGTGTTGTGTTATATTTGTGATTGTTTAAACTGTTGTGCAAACTAAATCATTGTCATAGACATATTGATTTCTGTGTATGTCATAACTCTGATATATAATTCTGATATCTCAAGTATAATATTAATTCTTGTTATTTAGACTAATTCTTGACAAGTATCAAAGACTTGATCAATCTCTGATATTTGCATAATTATATAAATAAAAAAGCAAGAAAATCTAAAAGTACACACAACCAATTCACCCCCCTCTTGGGTTGTGGAATCATAGCTTAGAGGTGTTTCTCAAGAGATACCTCACATCATCAATTATGTCTAATCATATAGAAGAGCTCATGGTTTGTTGTTTTTTTAATATTTATATAAGTATTATTGGACCATTTTAAATAGTTTGAAAATATATTGAGTAACTATATATTTAGGTAGTATGATATACTAGATTTAAATTTATAATTTGAGGTTTTGGACACCTCTAATAAAACTTATAAAACCTTGAGAATAATCAAATAAATGAAGATCATATATGCTTTGGGTGACAATAACTTGCAAGAAAAGAAAGCTATATTGTCATGGGTCAATGGGATGAAATATGCAGAGTCTGTCGTAACATTATTATCCATAGAAAAAGCATCAAATAACATCAAGAAGATTTCTATGCTTTGGGTGACAACTCTCTTATTTATTTATGCATGAAAAATTAAAATCATAAACCGGAAAAAATGAATTTTCCGGTTAATAACTTATAAGCATAAATTGAAAAAATGTGTTCCGGTTTATGTATAATATATGTATAAATTGGAAGAGTTCCTTCCATTTTATATTCGTAACACACTTTTTCAGTTTATTATAAGTATATTTGAATATTTTATTTTCAAACGGTGTACTCCAATAAATAACTTTATCTATCTTAATTTATTTAAGTGTTTTAGTCTATTTATTCTGACCCAAATCTATATTTTGAATGTTTTTTGCTGTAATATTATTATGCCCTTAGTACAACTATATATATATATATATTAGGTATAAAAAAATATATAATATTTGTATAAAATTTATCCACATACCATATTATTGGATTTTAACATTGTCTTAATGTTATATTCAAACTCATAATATTCAACAATAAAATAATTGTTTGTTGTACAAATTTTTTTTGGACATCAACTATTTTGCCATATATACAATGTTACGGATAAGAATTAGAGAAATAAATTTAAATGATTTGATTTTATTTTAATAGTTAAGATTAGAACATAGAATTATGTAACTTTTTAAATCTTGACTATCCATATATATGGGTTTAATTAATTACCATACACAGATAGTGTAAAAAAATTTTACAGTGTCATCCAATTATAATTTAACATGTCAGTAAAAGTGGGTGATTTTTTAGAATCCATGGGGTAGTTGGTAATTAAATAGGACATGTGGCAAATTTTTATTGGTTGACAATGTAAAAAATTTTACACTGTCAGTGCATGACAATTAAATTATATATATATATATATATATATATATATATATATATATATCCATCTGCAAGAGCATTTTCTATAGCAAAGTTGGAAAATGTATCTTGTGGAGAGCAAGGGAGGAGCCATAGGGTGCATGCTTGTGTCCCTTTTCTTCTTGGGGACATGGCCAGCTCTCATCACTCTTTTGGAGAGAAGAGGGCGTCTTCCTCAGCACACATACCTCGATTACACAATTACTAATCTCTTGGCTGCTATTATCATTGCTTTCACTTTTGGTGAAATTGGAAAGAGCAATCCTCATGAGCCTAATTTCTTATCTCAGCTTTCCCAGGTGCGTATTCATATTCTATCTGAAGGAGTAGTTAAAATAAGGCGAAAATTTACATAAGTTTTATGTGTAAATTTATACTTAGCTTGAAGTTTATTCAAAAAAAGAAGAAAAAAAAAACCACCTTCAATCAAACACACCATTAGCATGATTGATTAATTTAGAGAACTATTTCGATTTTTTGCTTTCTCTAGGTTTGTGAGGTTCATTCCCTTAGTAGATCCTTCGTTTTAGATGATATACAATTAAGAAATGGGAAGATCTCACATAAACTAATATAGCTAGCTTTATCAAATTTTCAAATAATTCACATAAACTCGTAAAGTTTAGATCTCTCATCGAATTTACAAGAAAGCTCTTACAATTTTATAAGTTGAGTTGTACAATAACTTACATAAATAAACTTTGTGAGTTTTGATGAGCTCTTGAGTTTTGATAGTTTAATTATACATAAATGTTTGAAGAACAATATTTTTTCAGTCAGAACAGCTAATAAAGTCCATTTTAACACTTTTGATCCAAATAGTATTATTAATCATGTGTATTTTTTTAATAGACTGAGTGATTTAGGCCCAATTTCTTATTGTTAACTGTTTAACAATGCTCTTGATTATAATATATATATACATTATAATATATCTGTCCTTTTTGTGATGCATCATGCATCAGCATAACTATGCAGATACACCAAAGACGATGTAAATTACTAAAATAGTGGTTTTTTTTTTAAGTTTAGACAGAAAAAGTGATGTATTATTAATTATCTATATTATATATCTATTACTTATAAAAATCGTTCAATAAAAGTAAGTTATCTTTATACTCTAAAAATAACAATAAAAATTAAAAAAATATATAATTTAAGTAGTGGAGTGCTAGTTATTTATTTTTAATTGAGTGACAATTATTTTTACAGAAAAAAAATTACAATAAAAATATATATTCTTTTAGTGGAGTGGTAGCTATTTTTGTTCTACAAATCACCCTCTCTCTATATATATATATATATATTAGATTTGATAACCCTTATATAATATTGTCGATTTGAATGAGGAGTTAATTAAGATATATTTTGAATGAATCTTTCTTCATATTCTATCTATTTAATAAAAAGTATTACTATTTATCGAGTCGCTAGTTATATAAAAATAAAATTACTAAAATATAGTTATTTTTGCTTCAAAAACTAAGAATAAAAAGATAAACTTAAAAATAAAAAGTAATCAACTTCTATAATAGCAACTATATATTTGAATCCCCTTTTCCTTTCTCTTTTCTTGTCTATATCTCTGTGTACAGTACTAGGTACCCCTTCTTCTACTCTAGCTCTTTTCTATTAATATTTTCTTCTCTAACTTAAAATTTTAAAAATGAAAATGCAACTTGAATATTGTCTGTCATATCACTAATATTTTTGAAAAATATTTAATTTTATAATTACTCGAATATGTATTCAGTAACTTTTAAAATATGTTTTATCATATTTTTTAATTTTAAAGGTGATATGATTGAGGTGCTATAATTGTTTTCGTATGATATCGTAAAAATTGTTTGATGATAGATGTAGTCGTTTTTAAAATGTATTTAACTGTATTTTTAAATATAGTTAAGACATAGAACTACTATTACAATTTATTAAAACAAGAGCTTAATTTTAATATGAAGTATTTGTTTATATCATTATTCAATCATAATTTTATTTATATAAATTTTTAAGTAATAAATATAAGAGTTAATTATTATGACCAACATATTATTAGTATATTAATTAGATGATTATATCAATACTTTTAAATTTTATTATGACTAATATGTTAATATATGATTGTAAAAATACTATTACCTATACCACTATTAAAAATCTTGTATGTATATTAATATACATACAAGATTTTTAATAGTGGTATAGGTAATAGTATTTTTACAATCATATATTAAAAATAAGATCATTTTCTATTAAAAAAGTATTTTTTATATATTCGGGTAATTTTTTTAATAAAAGCAGAATTATTAGAAAATATAAAATGTTCCTTTTTTTTCACAAGAAGCTACAGTTTTCATCTTTTAAAGAAAGATTTTTTTTATATTATTATTATAACATATTATACGATAGTAGCACTGATGACAAAGTATAAACATTAATTACCCATGAAGACATCTAAATTTATTACAATAATATTTGTTATACAATAGAAATACATCTAACTAGTATCCAACATGTATTATATATAATGTGTGATATATTTATAATACACATTAATTATATATAATATATATATTACATATAATTAACTGTATAGAATATATTAGATATATACCACTTAGATGTATTTATGTTATACAATATATAAATATTAATGAGTTTATTAAGAAATTAAAAATTGTTTTCTAGGTGGACACCTATCTCGAATCAGATGCATGAAAATAATAATGGGTATAGTATTTAAAACACGTACAGCATCCTATATGTCCGCAAGCATACGATTTCTCAACCAACAATAATTAAGCATTACACAGAATAAGAATCTGAACTTTTATTAGATATATGTCAAAAATATTGAGTGTGTTTGTAACTCAAGAAAAATAGAAATCAATTAATTTCTAATCAATTTTATTATTTGAAATATAAAGATAAATAAAAGAATTGATTTATAATTTTTATAAAATTAATAATTATATATTTTAAAATTTAATGAATTAAAATTTTTTTAATAAAAATAATTTAAAATTCATTTCATTTTATTTTCATTATTAATAGTTCCAAACATACCATACAAATTAGAAAAAGTATGGTCTTTACAAATGCGTGAGATGATGAATCTCCACACGATACACATTTCCATTGAAAACTTACGTGGCACAATTCTACACAACCATAGCTCAGTTCCCTTCACATGGTTGCCTAAGATATGTGAGACTTTTTCTTTTGTAGTGGGGCCCACGATTCTGCTACTATTCAAGCATTTTTGAAATGCTTGAAATCTCTCTTCTCATCATTCGAACTAGAGGAGTGCTCTATGAACATAGCATAGTGTCATTTATTTATTTTTTATCTATTTAAAAGTATTTGAAAGTTAGTAACTTTTATAAAAATGTTGATAAATTATAAATATTTTTATAAAAATTGTCAATTTTTTAAATAGATAAAAAATGAATGAATGTGTATCATTATATGTACAAATAACATTTTCCTTCCATCAATACAACACTCTTATATCTATATTCCGCTTCCTGTCATCAAAACTGAAGAAAACAAATTAAAAAAATCTTTTTTATATGGCATCCTCTGCCGGAGTATATATTTCTACTATTAGTGATTATATATGGTATGTATTTTTATTTGAATTTTGTTTATGAAATAAGTTAGTACAGTTTTAATGGATTTTGTATAATCATTTTTTAATAAATTTAGATGTTATTATCGAAATTTATTGTATTCACAAGATAACTGAAGTTAAGTTGGGTTGAATAATTTTAAGATGACAGGTTAAAATTTCTTGTCATAAATTTATTAAGGTAGAATATCTTTTAGATAGATGGTTAAGCGATGATCTAACATAATATATATTTGTATAACTCTATATTTATGTGAAATTTGTTAACACATTTTTAATAGAAATATTAGACTTGAGTTAAATAGTTCTTAATCAAGTATTTTTTTTTTTTGCAAATTAACATAATTAGTTTTTTTAAACAAAATTTAGATATTATTATCTAAATTGTTGTCTTCTCAAGATAGCTCAAGTTTATTTATGTTAAATAAGTTATTTTAGATGATGGATTAAGTAGTGTTCCAATAGAGCTTATATCCATACATATATATATTTTTATGAAATTTGTTAACACGATGTTAATAATAAATTTGTTGAACTTTTGTTTAATTAGTTTTTTTTTATCTAATTTGTTCTAAATTAATTTAGTTAGGTTGAGTTATTTTTAGACAAACGGTTAAACAATGTTCCAACAATAATGTATATATTTGTACCGGTAATAATGAGGTTAATTTCAATCAACTCTTAGTGTAAAGTAATTTTACACTGACATCCAATCATGGATTAACAAATTAGTAAAAGTCTTTGACTTAACCAACCATAAACAAAAAAGTCACATAAATCAACAGATGTAATTGGTTAAGAGTGCATCATAATTAAACTCATAATATATTTGTGTAAATCTATACATCAATAATATACAAAATGTATTTTTATAAATTTTTAAATATTTGTCACATTAAACTAAATTTTCTAAATTGGATAAAATGTAAGTCACCAACATCACTCACACATGCGCGATGCAGTTGCAATCATTTATAGTATAAAAATAGAGTAAACCCCAAGTTGGTCCGACAATTTTTGCGGTGGACAAGGTAGTCCATGACATTGAGAAATTGACAAGTTAGTGCCTGACAATTTCAATTTTCGGACAACCGTTAGTCCCTAAACGGCTTCCGTTAGTTCGAGGGACCAATATGGCTTATTTATTAATTGTTAGGGACTAATAAAAGAAATTTAATAAAAATGAATCTTTTAAATTATGATATGAACATTGACTCATTCATTCTAATTATATATTAATTCCAAGCTACATATAACTACTCCGGTAAATATTAAGTCTCTATTTGGATGTATTACTATCAAAAGACAAATATGTTGGGTAATTTTTCAATCACAAATGTTTGGGGCACAACAAAAAATCAGCCAAAACAGTCAACAAAACTCATTTAACACTTTATGACCCAAATAACACTTTTAATCATGAATATATTTTTAATGGGCTGGGTGATTGTGGCCCAAATTCCTATTTGTTGGCTGTTTTGGCTGGTTTTTTGTTGTGCCTCTAGCAATACTCTTTTTCAATTGAAGACGTAACAACATTTTATTACTTTGCTGTAGAAAATAATTACATGCATACAATTATTTGTCGTTAACTATCTCGGTTGATTACTTGATTCTATCAATATATATATATATATATATATATATATATATATATAGTCGAAGAGGGGTATTATTAATACATATATAGAATAATATTTTGAGTAGTAATGTTATATGTATATCATAAAATTAGTTATCGAAGTAATACATATATACAATAATTTTTTTCTACAGCAAAGTAATAAAATGTTGTTACTTCTTCAATTGAAAAAATTACCCAACATATTTGTCTTTTGATAATAATACATCCAAATAGAGACTTAATATTTACCGGAGTAGTTATATGTAGCTTGGAATTAATACATAATTAGAATGAATATGAGTCAATGTTCATATCATAATTTAAATGATTCATTTTTATTAAAATTTTTTTATTAGTCCCTAACAATTAATAAATAAGTCATATTGGTCCCTCGAACTAACGGAAGTCGTTTAGGGACTAACGGTTGTCCGAAAATTGAAATTGTCAGGGACTAACTTGTCAATTTCTCAATGTCAAGGACTATCTTGTCCACCACGAAAATTGTCAGGGACCAACTTGGGGTTTACTCTATAAAATATAAAAAAATAATATTAGGATATAATAATAAGAGTAGAATTATTATACATTAATTATGTAAAATATTTTACATTATCATTCAATAAATTTTAAATTTAAAAATTGTACAAAGTATATGAGCTGTTAATTTCTTATTAGCTTATCATATAAAATAATTTTATATTATCAATAAAATATAATTTATATTCAACTACTATAATTTTTTTTTTTAGGATTAGTCTATGCTAGAGTTTATTGAACATTATTACAACAATTTAATTATTCAAAATGAAATTTATTGCATAAGGAAATGAAGGATTTTCTTTTGTATATAGGCTAAAGTGATTTGAGCTTTTGGGATGTATTTTAATACATCAAGACTGTATTAATGAATGACTCTAAATTAATTAGAATTGCTTTGGTACAATTTGCTCTCTCTTTTTTTACTATTATGTATATATTGGAAATTCAATAATTAAGATAACGAGAATTTTAAGATTGTAGTAATCAATGCATGCATGAAAATATAAATGTATGAAGCTAATCAGATTATATAAAAATATATGTAATTGGAAAAAATTATATTTGATATGTATTTATTATTGGAGGGCAAAGTAACATACATAATATTTTTTTTTTGAGTGAAAAAAAAAACACGAAGCCTAGCTATTACAATCTCTCATAATGAGTTGTTGTAACTCTAATCCAGTTTCTTCACAATGCCAACATTATGTGTGAAGAATAGTCCCTGATCTTGCCACATAATCTACACAAGTGTTGCCTTTTCTGCTAATGACCCCAAATTGCAAACACCAACTATAGTACTTTATATAGATTTTATCTACTGTGAAATATCTCTATAATATAATATGACCGTATGGAATATCTACTGAAATCATCATTGTTCTGAAAATCGTGTCGAACAGACTGGTACGACCAATTGAACTAGGAGTCGGACCCTTGTCCAATATCTGGGTGAGACTTAAAAATTAGAAAATAAAAAACCGGTCAAATCTGTGAAAACCGGTAAAAAATCGGTTGAACCAGTCGGATAATATAAAATAAAAAATTTTGAATTTTAAAATTTAATAATTATTTTATAATAAAATACAATATTATAATATATTTTAGTTACTAAATTAAGGACTACTAAACATCTAAATCTATTAAATGTTTTATATATCCGGTTGAACTCCTGGTCAAACCGATCGAATCCCCAGTCGAACCAGTTGAACCTCTAAACCTTTCTCTCGATCAGTTCAATGTCCGGTCCGATTTTGAGAACCTCAACTCAATAGCATCTCAATAATCTTCTATAGAATCAATCTCATAAATTACTTTTTTAAAGTAACATCTTTGTAAATCACAGTAATTAAATATTTACATTACGTTTCAGTGTGTACAACAAATAAATAATAATTTGCTTAAGTTTTTTTGAAAAAAACCGTGCATAGCACGGGTTTCCGACTAGTGCTCCAACATTTTATGCCACAAAGAAACAAAGGTGGAGAATTAAAAATATAATAACTATCGTATTTTCAAACAATTAAACTATCGTATTTCTAGTCTTGAAATTAAATATAATAACTATATATCTTTGAATTAAGATCCATATATATATTTTAATTAGTATAACTTATACATCAAATTATAAGCATTTCTATATTTATCATATAGTTCTAAGAAATAAATTTAATATTAAACCCTTATTACTAAATATGCACTATCACAGAAAAGAAACAAATTGTTTCAAATGAATAATACTATTTTGACATCATAAAGTGGGTGTCTAGTTAGAACTTTCACTTTAGGACTATTGAATGTCATGTGAAATAAGAATAAATAAAGTCACTATCATATTCAATGGTTTTAAAGTGGATGTTCCAATAAAACATCTACATTAAAATGTTAAAATAACTTTTTTTCATTTGAAAATTGTTTGGTTAAATAATAGCATTTTAGTCTTGAACTTACTATTTAATCCGTTAATTGTTTATGAATGTGATATATAGGGCATTTGATGCAGGATAACTGGCCTTCTGTTCTATTTGCAATGGCTGGTGGGGTGGCACTTAGTGTTGGAAATTTGTCCACACAATATGCTTGGGCTTTTGTTGGTTTATCAGTTGTAGAAGTGATAGCAGCAAGCATAACTGTTGTTATAGGTATCCTACTTCCATACCTCTAATGGATTTTGAGCATAGATAAATAATTAAATATCTACTTGCACAAGTCATGAAGCACAAGTCTAGGAGATGGTGTTCGTTCCATCTAATGATAGAGCGAAATTTTGTACAAAAAAGTGGATCCTATCAGTAATTTAAACTTAGATATTACTCCATCATTTGGTAGAATAGAATCCTCTTTGATACTTGAGGATCATGGAAGAATATTCTATTTTCAACCCCTATTGGATATTGAAGCTAAATAAAATGTTGTATGATCATAGATCATCAAGTGAATAATTAATGCACTACCTGATGACATTATATATAGAAAAGAAAAGTGGGTCCTAACACTAATTAAATGAATCTTAGATGTTACCCCATCATTGATAGAACATAATTCATCTTAATGCTTTAGGATTACACGATAATTGCTCGAGTGTTACTATTTGCACAATAAAAAATCAGTCAAAATCAGCCCATACAGAGATTTTGGGCCACTAAAAACTAACTACTTAGAGATTTTTTTTTGCCAAAAGTTGTCAAATGAACTTATTGACTGATTATCCATTGTTCATCAAACATTTCCCTAATTTCTACTCAAAATATGTACTCGTAATTTTAACATCTACAATGATTTTTGAACTATGGTTATTGATTTACCGGAACAAACATAAATGTTTCATCGGTATCTTACTATCATACCTTTATTGAATCCCCAAAGCTTAGATAAATACTTGTATGATCATAGACGACAAGGTCTATTGTGCACTACCTAGTGATCCAATGATATTACAATTTATATGTGAAGAAATGGGTCCGTACACTAATTAAAACTTAGAAGCCACTCCATCACTGAATAGTGAATACTGCACAATCCACCATAGTGTACAAGAATTTTCATGAGGCCATTTATACTCAAAGAGTGATAGTATTTTTATTGTACGTTAAATATTATTGTTATTTTAACATGTGCAACTATTTGTGACATTAATGTCATTCTTTCTGTTTCGATTGTGACAGGCACAACTTTAAATTACTTTTTGGATGACAAAATCAATAAAGCTGAGATCCTTTTTCCAGGAGTAGCATGCTTTCTGATTGCAGCTTGTTTAGGTTCAGCTGTTCATTCATCTAATTCTGCTGATAACAGAGCAAAGCTCAATGATTTTTCTAGTGATTACAAAGATTCAGTTCAGTATGTGTTGCTTCCTTACGTCTTTTCTTGGAATATGATCATTGACTGTTATTGATGCTCCTATCTCAAATGACACCTAAATTCTGTAAAAGAAAAGATTAAAAAAAATAAAATATAAAATGTTTATTGCTTCTTTGATATTTTGTTTGGTAATATCTTGCTTCTTTGATATGCAAATAAATGTTAGTAACATAATTTCATTTTTTTATATATAAGATAGATGGTAATCTTTTCTCCTCTTCCTTTTCTCTAAATCATCTATTACTACAACTTGTATCTTTTATTTTTTGGTCAACTTATATTTTTCATTCTTTGAATTTTTCTAATTATAATGGATTAAAAAGATACAAATAATATAGAAAATAATTATAAAAAATTAATATATTAAAAAAAAAAGAATATCATAGAAGATCTACCTGTAGAAAAAATGAGATAATTAAAGTGATTTAAATAGAGAGTAGTTATCTTTTGATTTGTTTTTTAATTTATTGGTCTTATTTTTAGAGATAAATTGGTAACTAACTTTTCGATCTCTAAATATAATATTGAAAAAAATAAAAATAAAATAAAAAATTGTAACTTCTCTTCTTTAATTTCTTTAAGATAACTACCTCTATCATTCTACTTATTCCCCTTTTTAAAATATATTAGATATTAGAATTAATTTAAGTATTAAATATTACTGATAAATTTACGAACATAATTAAAATAAATAATATTATTAACTATAATAATTTTTTGAAATGTAAAAAACACGACTTGACTAGGCACGTCAGCGAAAACAAATAATATTTCACATGTACAATTATTTTATAAAATATTCAAAAAAAAAAAAAAAGTGACTTCACATTCTTTTGTGGCTAGTAATTTGTAAAGATAATTGAATCTGTTGTCTGGGTGTATATGGCAATGATTTCATGTAGGCATGTAGCTGCAACTGTTCTGTTTCTACATTTCATCTCAATAGAATTTTTTTTTCTTGAAAAAAAATCTATTTTAGTGGTAGAAGCACTACTTGAGGTGGCTTTAACCCTTCGGATTATAATGATCATCTTAGTTTCTTGATCACTATTGACTTTGATTTTGATTTGTACTATAATGTTAGTTTATCTTCTCTTATAATCTAAAGCTGATTTTGGTGAACTTTTGTTCATCATTTTCCAGGGGCATAAGTTTATCATCTTTGAAGGAAACAAATGGAGGTAATAATGTGTAATTTACTACTTTTTTGGAGTTGTTTTATTTATTACAAGAGTTTAATTATGATGTACTGACAGTGTAAAAAACCCTAAACCCTAAATCCTAATTTTACACTGTCAGCCAATCATAACTATTGATTTATGTGACTTATTAGTTAGTGAGTGATTGAGTTAAAGACATTTGCATATGTGTCAATCCATGATTGGATGTATGTGTAAAATTTCTTTATACCTAACCGTGGATTAAAATTAAACTTTCGATACAACGTTTGTTTTTTCTACACCCTGTTTTGTTACATATATAGTTGAATCAAAGGATCCAGAGAGTGGAACAAGTTCTGCATACAAAGCCGAAGCAGGAACTGCAGTTTTTCTTATAGAGCTTGAGAAAAGAAGATCCATTAAGGTAGATGGTTGTGTTCAACCATGGATTCATGCACTTCAGTTTTCACAAACATTTTCGTTAGATCTATGGTGTTGCATTTAGGGTGTGTTTGATTTAAAATTAGAACTTAGGGGAAAAATAATTTTTTTCAGGTAAAAAGAAATCAGTTCTTACAAGTGATTTCGGAAAAATAAACAGGTTTACATGTTACCATAAAATTTTAAACATAATTATAATTTCAAACATATTTTTTTAGTTAATTTTTTGAGAAACTAAAAAAGACACTTATGAAAAATTAGTTTAAAACTTTTATCAATAAAAAAATTAAAATTGAACAGAAAAAAATTTAAAATTATGGAAAATATGAGTTCGTACGATCTTAAAAAAATGCTGCGAAAATAATTTATAGAGAATCGAATGATTTTGATACCGATATGGAATCAATACTATCAACAGAGTTAGAGAGAAAGAATAAATTTAAAAAAAAAAAATTTCTCTTAATGATCCAATGTACACTTATTACAAATGTATGAGCCCAATATAGATAATAGATATTAGATATTAGATATTAACTAATAATTAATACTTAACTAATCCTAAGAGAGAAATAATGAATTTGAATAAAAAATGAATTTCACTTAAAATATCCAATAAGTCTTATTAAAAAATTTTTATTTACAATTATTTTGGCTTTTCAATTTAAGAAGTTGGTTTTCCAATGCACCTTTTGTGAAAGGAATCCTACATTTCTTTTCACCCAAATCAATTCTTAGTGTTAAAAACAAATAAGCTATCTAACATGAAGAATCAGTTTTTAACACTTCCTTAGAAATTATTTATTGATACACTTTTTTCCGGCAGGTATTTGGGAAAAGCACTATACTTGGATTGGCCATAACTTTCTTTGCTGGATTTTGTTTCTCTATGTTCTCACCAGCTTTTAATTTGGCAACAAATGACCAGTGGCACACTTTGAAGAAAGGGATTCCACATTTGAGTGTTTACACTGCTTTCTTTTACTTCTCAGTCTCTTGTTTTGTTGTTGCCATAATTCTAAACATCAGCTTCCTTTACTACCCTGTGTTGAACTTACCCAAGTCATCACTGAAGGCTTATTTTAGAGACTGGGATGGAAGAGGATGGGCTTTGCTGGCTGGGATCCTTTGTGGCTTTGGGAATGGCCTCCAATTTATGGGAGGTCAAGCTGCAGGGTATGCAGCAGCAGATGCTGTTCAGGTAAAATTTTACTTGTTATTTTCATTTTTTATTTTAATTTTCAGAGTATTTGTATCTTATTAGAGTGTGAATGAAAAATGATGGCTTAAATATCATTTTAGTCCACTAACTTCACATAAATTCTGAATTTGATCCACTATCTTTAGATTTATCATATTTAGTCAACTAACTTTCAAATTGTGAGCACTTTTGGTCCACTATTAGTCAATTGGTAAGTCAACAGACACGTCAGCAAAAGTCAACAGTCATGTCAGCAAAGTCAACTGACACGTAGCAAAGTCAATGACCACATCAGCTAAGTCAACGTCCACGTAAACAAAGTCAACGTCCACATCAACAAAGTCAATGACCATGTCAGCAAAGTCAACTGCCACGTAAGCATCGTTAAGTCCATGTCAGCACAGTGGACTAAAATTGACAATTTTTTAGAGCTAGTGAACTAAATGTGACAATTCTAAAGATAATGAACTAAAATCTAAATTTGTACAAAGCTAGTGGACCAAAATAATATTTAAGCCAAAAATAATTCATGCTTACATTTCTCATTGATCAAAAGGCTTACATACAATCTCACATGGAGGGAGAGTTAGTTACAACCATTAGAAAGTTGTTGATAGTTCGTACAACTAACTAACAGAAACTGCAAAAACTAACGATAGCTATACTTAACTATAACTAAGCAATTAATTAACTTCTATCAATAAGAAAACTAAGATAAATATATCTAATAGGTCCCCTCAAGTTGGAAGGTATGTGTTCAATATACCCAACTTGGACAGTGGCATCTTGAACCGTGTTGGAGTTAATGTCTTTTTTAGCAGATCAGCCAATTAATGAGTTATTTTTAAGTGCATTAGCTTGATTACACCAGTACATGCTTCCTCTCTTAAAAAATGGAAATTAATCTCTATATGTTTTGATCTCTCATGAAAGATGATTGCTAGAGAAATAGATAACAGATTGGTTGTCACGAGCATAAGGGAAGGAACCTCTATCTTGAATAATGATAGCGCGTACACACACAGGTAGATAGAGAAGAGAAGGTAAGTATTATTGAAGAAGGGTAATGAAGGAGGATACAAAAAGCACTAATTAGCCCTCACACTCTAGCCAAATGCAACCCAAAAAGATGAAAAGTGCACTCTGCACTAGCAACAAATATAACATTTCTCTCCTAACCGAATTCCTTCCCGACAAGCATATTCCCACCCAATTCTGTTAGTTACAAATCCCCTGGCCCACCTCAGCTGATTCAGCTAACAAATCTTTATCCAAATTACCCATATACCTTTTCCTCTTGTAAACCTTGAGTCCTTCGGGTAGTCTATCTCTAATAATTCCCCCTTCTTGAACTACCACCTTATCCTCAAGGTGGAATTGTGGGAAATGCAGGAAATTTTTTTTAGATTTCAAAAAACAAAATTTTGATTCCAATCATAGCATGAATTCAACAACAAAGCTATAAACGAGATTGGATAGAAATTACTCGAATTAGTGATGAAATTCCGGATAAGCAGCTCTTTGGGCTGACCAACAGAGATGAGGGAGAGAATAGCTCCTCCTATCCCCAACATAGTCAAATGGAGAACCTTAATGAATGGGTCTCAAGGTGCCCTATATATAGGCTAGGAGGAGGGGCCTCTCCTTGTGTCAACAACATTGTACGCTAAGTCACCCATCACAGCAAGACTAATACACAGAGATTAATATAACAAACCCATCAATGAGCAGTGCTTTACAAAAATATACTCAATATGAGCTCAATAATGGCTCGACAACAATATGTTAGGACTTAAATAATATGTCCTACTTGATTTTGACATTTAATTAGTTTGGGTTGAACAAAACATGACATTGATTTATGGTAGTCCATAAAATTATTCCAACAACCTCTCACTTGGATAACATAAATCAAAGCAACACGATACAAAATAATATCCCAAATCAATTAACAAAATGTATGGCCATAATACAATGTCAAAATGTATGGCCATAACACGATACAAAACCTTATGAACCAAACTCTTAACTTAATCAATCTTAAGTTAAATCTTTGAGAACTAAATCTGTAAACTCATTTAAATCTCTCAGAAGGCAACTCTCTTAGAAGGCAAAGCTTCTCAGAAGCATTCCCTTCTCAAAAAGTCTTCCACTGCCACTTAGAAGGAACAACTTCCAAGTCCAAGTTTTTCAAAGAACATGTTTTTGAAAGAGTTTATAAAAATCCACAGCACGATTCAACCCCCGCTTCTCGTACAAACACACACCTTCAATTGGCATCAGAGCTCGGTCCTTAGGGGTTGAGCACTTAACAATGTTAAGGAAAAGATTCAAAAGAAGATGGGTTCACAAGGAGTGTTCATTGCTGATGGCGCATCCATCATCAGGCCTCCCATGTTCCATGGGGATGACTTTGATTATTGGCGCGATAGGATGACGCTTTTCATCAAGGACACAAGTCTGGACTTGTGGAACATTGTGGAAAATGGAGATTATGAGCCAACAGAAACTATTGTTGATCTGAATGCTCAAACTCCAGCAAGAGTCCCTCCTGGAGTACTTCCACCACCTCAAAGGACGTTCATCAGAAAGATTCCTGAGAACAGATGGACTCAGGAGATAAAGGATAGAATCCAGATGCACTTCAAAGCAAAGTACATACTCCTATGTGCTTTGCCCAAGGCGGAGTACGACAAGATTGTGTCCTGCGACACTGCAAAGCAGATATAGGAAAGACTGCATATGATACACGAGGGAAATGATCAAGTCAAAGAAACGAAAGTTTCTATGCTAGTACACAAGTATGAATCATTCAACATGCTGCCAGATGAATCCATAGATAGCATGTCCATAAGGTTCTTGCATATCATCAACCAGCTAAAGGTTTTGGGGAGAACCTACTCAAATGCTGAGATGGTAAGAAAGATCCTCAGAAGTCTATCTTCTAAATGGCGACCTAAGGTAACAATCATTCAAGAAGCCAAGGATCTGAGCCAAATTGGTCTGGATGTCTTATTTGGGTCTCTCAGAACCCATGAGATTGAGCTAGAAGGATTATTGGAAGCATCCACTTCCAAACCTCAGAAAGGTCTCGCTCTGAAGAGTTCTTCCAAGAAGCCTTATAAGGCACTCAAAGCTTCTGAGGTCTCAGACTCAGAAGGTTAGACAGAGCAAGACTCTGAGGATGAAGACTTCTCCATGCTAGTTAGAAAGGTGACAAGAGCATGGAAGAACAGACCAAGAAAAGGAAAGGATGTCGCAGCCAAAAAGGACAAAAGGAGGAAGATAAAGGTCTCAGAAGCCACATGCTATGGCTGTGGTGAGAAGGGACACTTCAAAACCGACTGCCCTCACAACAAATAAAGGTAGTAAGAAGAAGTTCTTCCCAAAGAAGAAGAAGGTAATGGCTGCAACATGGAGCGATTCGGGAGAAGAAGTCTCTGACTCACAAGAGGAAGATGAAGCTAATGTATGCTTCATGGCTAACGAGGACTTCATTCTGGAAACAGAATCCGAATTAGAAGAGGTACCAAACTCTCTCCCTCTTCACTCATATGAGGAACTCTCAGAACTCTATGATGAGCTTCTGAGTGACTCAAATGAATTAGCTCAACGTTTTCGTGCTCAGAAAAAGTCTTTTAAAAACCTTGAAGCTGAAAACATTAAGTTAATTCAAGAATGTAAGAAGCTAGAACTTGAAAGAGATGATTCCAAAGAAAGATATCTTGATGCGCAAAAACTCTATCAAGCTCTAGAGGATATGTCTTCTATAACTCTAGAGAAAGCTGAACTAGCCTTAATAGAGTTATAGAAGACCAATGAACTTCTACTTCAGACTTGGTTAATATGGTCAATGGAGGAAAAATGATGAGCTTGTTGCTTGGAGGTCAACGACCATACAAGGACAAGACTGGTCTCGGTTATGAAGAAGTATTTGATCCTCATGACATTGATCCATCTCTAAACAAGATACCATGCATCTGCATAATGTGCTTTCAGAAGGGACATGGTTCTGAAAATCGTCCCAAGATGAGAAAGGGGAATACTTCTCTTGCACAGAAAGGCAAGAAAAGAAACTCTTCTCAGAAGGGCAAGCCTTCAAGATAAACCTTCTCAGAACATAAAAGCCCCTCAAAAGGCTAAAGCTTCTGAGAAAGGTAAAGAAAAGGTTTTTGAAAATCAGAAACCTAAGTCCCCTTCTAAGAAACACAACACAAATAAGGCTAAGAAAGCTAACAAGAAAGGACCCAACAAAGCATGGGTACCTAAAGCTGTAAACTTTGTGTCTGCAGGAGCATCAACAAGCCATGCTCCATCAGTAGGATGAGCAATGATATCTAGACAGTGGCTGCTCAAGGCACATGACCGGAAGCAAGCACTAGTTTAGAAGGCTAAAGCCTAAGAAGGGAGGAACCGTGCATTTTTGGATTATGGAGCTAACGGTAAAGTCACTGCAATCGGAGATGTAGGTAACGATGACTCCCACCAAATCTCTGACGTTTTGTTAGTTGATGGCTTAACTCATAACCTCTTAAGCATAAGTCAATTTTGTGACAAAGGTTTAAAGGTCGAGTTTCTTGCCAAATACTGCCATGTGATTGATCTCACAAACGGCAAGATCATTCTAGAAGGAAAACAAGTTGGTAACATCTATGTTATCCATCTAGAGGATCTTAAAGATCAAAATGTGAAGTGCTTTGTCTCTGTCCAAGATGACAAGTGGCTTTGGCATAAGAAGTTTGGTCATGCTCATATGAAGTTACTTTCTGAGCTTTCTCAGAAGGAGCTTGTATAGGGCCTTCCCAAACTCAATTATGAGAAGGATGTCACTTGTGACTTCTGTGAAAAGGGAAAACAGACCAAAGCTTCCTTCCCAAGCAAGAAAGTAGTTTCGACTCAGAAACCACTTGAGCTACTTCACATGGATCTCTTTGGTCCTACTAGAACGCCTTCGCTTTCTGGAAAACGCTATGGTCTTGTCATAGTGGATGATTATTCCAGATTCACACGGGTATTCTTCCTAGCCTTTAAGGATGAAACGTTTGAGAAATTCAAAACCTTTGTGAAAAGAGTCTCTAATGAAAAAGACTCTCAGATTCTAACCATCCGATCTGATCATGGTGATGAATTTGATAATCATTCTTTCGAAAAGTTTTGTGAAAACTTAGGCATTTCTTATGAATTCTCTTCTCCCAGAACTCCCCAACAAAATGGAGTATCTGAGAGAAAGAATCAAAGCCTTCAAGAAATGACAAGAACAATGCTTCTAGAAAGTGGTCTTTCAAAAGGCTTTTGGGCTGAGGCTGTTAACACCTCATGCTACATTCAAAATCGTGTTTTTCTCAGACCGATTCTAAAGAAAACACCTTATGAGCTATAGAAGAACAAGATACCCAACATATCATATTTTCACATCTTTAGTTCTTCTTGTTTCATTCTCACCACAAGGGATAAACTTTCTAAGTTTGATCCTAAAGTCCGATGATGGAGTTTTCCTAGGATACTCCTCTGTCTCTAAAGCTTATAGAGTATATAACAAGAGGAGCAAATTTGTTGAAGAAACTATCCATATTAAGTTCAAAGAACTTAGTAAGGACATTCATCAGAAGGTAGATGACTTAGAAGGAGAATTTGAGAAACTCTGAATCTCCTCTAAGGAACCTAAAACTGTAATTCTCGATGATGAGGATGATCTTCAATCAATGAAGAATTCACCCCTTATAGAGAGACAATTGAAGTAATCATTGAAGCTCCAGAACCTAATGAGGAAACACCTTCTCATACAAGAAGGCTAAGTTTCTCAGAAGGTAACGCTTCTGATGACTTAGAAGATGAACCTTCTGAACCACCTTCTCAGAACCTTGCTTCCAAAGGTTGTAAAGGAACAAGGGACTTGAGAAATCTCTCTCAGAATGAGGTCATAGGTGACCCTCAACAAGGTGTGAGAACCAGGAGGAATATCACAAACCTTGCTATGGTTTCTAAGCTTGAGCCGGAATCTGTAGAAGAGGCTTTGGACGATCCTAACTGGGTAAATGCCATGCAAGAGGAGCTAGACCAATTCGAGAAAAATCAAGTTTGGAAACTCACTCAGAAGCCTAAAGGAAAATCTGTCATAGGAACTAAGTGAGTATTTCGTAACAAACTTGATGAGAAGGGCCATTTTGTAAGAAACAAGTGAAAGTGTATGTGTGCACGAGAAGGGGGGGGGGTTGAATCGTGCAAGTTTTAAAAATTGCTTGTTAAAACTTTTACTTAGAAAGCTGTTTTTACTCAGAAGGTATGATTAAGAGTTTGCAGCGGAAAATGCTTTCTGAGAAGATTAAGTTTCTGAGAACTTAGTCTTTCTAAGAAAGTTCCTTTCTGAGAGATTTTTAAGAAAACGACTTAAGATTTGAGTTTCTTAAAAGCTTTCTGATTTTGATCAATATGTTTTTCAAAAGACCTCTTGATTAAAGTTGTGATAGAGTTTTTCTCAAAGATTTGGACACGTAATGAGTTAGGGAGAAAAGCTTAACACAAGGGATTTTATACTGGTTCGGTTATAACCAACCTACTCCAGTCCTCAACCTTGTTGAGAGTTCTTAGATATTCTTCTTAATGTGCCTTCCCAGACAACACTGCCTTTACCACGTAAAGGACTTCCACCACTTCACAACCCGAAGTGGATTTCCTTGCCTCGCAATAGAGGACTTCCTTGCCTTAAACAATTAAGGACTTCCTTGCCTCACAACAGAGGACTTCCTTGCCTCACAACAGAGGACTTCGTTGCCTCAAACAATTAAGGACTTCCTTGCCTCACAACAGAGGACTTCCTTGCCTCACAACACTAGAGGACTTAAAACTGCCTTCAAACAACGAAGGACTTAGCGTTTTTCAGAAAGTTTGTTTTGATCGAAAACAACTACCAAGACTAAGTTACAAACCTAGTTTTACACTTAGTAGACTTCTAGGATTAACTTACAAATGTAAGAATTTACACCAATTCAGAACTAGAAGATTTTGCAAAGATAGAAAAACAATTTCGTAAAAATTGTCTTTCTGAGAAAGTTCTAAGTTTTCGCAAAATGATTTTCAATTCAACAGAGTTTTGGCATGTTTAATCAAGAGTTTTAGTGCAAGAGTTTTCGTCACATTGCTCTGGAATTGAACTCATATATATAGGCATCAAAGAGCCGCGAAATTAGAGGCTTTCACTTTGCTTATGTGGCTGTGTCCTTTTCAGAACGGCTCCCTGCTACAGTCAGCGCAAAATGAGGAACTTTTCAGAACTGCACAGTGCGCGTGTTCCCACTTCCTTGGCTAGTTGTAGCGAGCTTTCTGAGTCTGTTTGCACTTCCTTGAGTCCAGACACTTGGTTGCTTCTGAGTCCAACCTTCTAAGAGTTGTACGGACTTCTGAGGCTAACCTTCTGAGGGAAGACCCTTCTGAGAACTCCTAGTCGCGAGGTCTTCTGAGACCCTTCTGAGGCGACAGTGTTCTTTCCTCAGAAACATGTTTTCACCTTCTGCGCTTCTGAGATATCCTTTCTGATATCTTTGGCGCTATGATTTTATCAATTGATCTCGAGGTTACTTGATGTTTTGTCTTTGTCTTTGCTCATGGCATTGCAATAATTTATAGCTTTCTGAGACACTTAGCGCACATATTAGCAAAACCTTAAGTAAAATTTTATACTTATGGCTTACCTTGTTATCATTAAAACTTTCATGACTCTAAGAGAATTTATGCTTAATTCTCTCAGAAGGGTTCTGGAGCTTACAATCTCCCCCTTTTTGATGATAACAACTTAAGTCTTAAGATAATAATTTTGCTTAAGTTCAGAAGTGTTTCAGAGTAAGTTCATAACTTATTCAGAATTCACTTTTGCTTTCTTAGAAACTAATTTAGCTTTCTGAGAGAAGGCTTCGTTATTTTCTTAGAAGGCTGAGATAATCAACAGTTCAAGTATGCAATGTATGATTACTGTTTGAGATTATCAGTTTCATAGCATGTATTTCATGATAATGTATCTATGAGATTCAGAAATATCAAGCTAAGTAAATCAAGAGATGCCAAAAAATAAATAATAAAAGATAAGCATAAGATAGGTAAAACATGAGACGCCAAAGAAATTATTTTTCATTTATGGTTTTGTAAAGATACAAAAGATTTTGGCTCCCCCTAAGTTGTTGCTCCCCCTAAGTTCTAGCCTAGTGTTTACGATAGCCAAAGTAAAAAATTTTATCAATCATTTATCTACTCCCCCTTTGTTACATCAAAAAGGGTGGCTGAGACATAAACGCCATCATTGACTTAGAACTACTGCCTTCTGGCAATGTAGCGTAGCAGCTGGCATATCTCCATGAGAATCTCGCTCTGAGTCGCATTCTGAGCGCATTCTGGAGGAAGGTCAGAGGCAGTGGAAGGCTGGTGAGAAGATGAGGGTTGAGATGAAGGAGGACGAGAGACTTCAGCCTCAAGTACTTCATCGATTATATCCCTTGTTTGATATTCAGGAGGTTCTTCTTCTTGGACAGCTTTACCTTCAATAGCAGCAAGTTCAATCGAAGGCTGCCTTTGAGTGTCCTCAGCAACTAGAGCAAGGTCTAGATCAGAGGGTTGCCTAGCTGATGGTTGCTCCATAGCACCAGAAGTCTGAGCATCATCGGAGAGGTTGAAGGTTGAGATCTGGCTATGCATGGCTTCAGTGCTCTTCAACTTCTCAACTCGACCAAAGAAAGGCCGAAATTGCACGGAGGGTGGAGTGACTACCATCCTTCCCAGCTGAAAGCCAGAACCGATCATTGAGTCCGTTATGGAGAAGGTGGGACCTTGTTGATCAAAGGATGTAGGAGGAACCTCTGTTATATCTTGAGGAGGAACCTCTGGTTCCTTCTGAGAGTCCTTCTCAGAGAGAGTTCCTTCTAAGGAACTGTGGGCAACAAATGCCTCAACTGCTGCAACTCCGGCAGCCATGGTAGCGTCAGCGCCCACCTCTGAGCTGAGCCCAGTGCTGGTGGTCCCTGGCACTACGTCATGTGTTGAGTCATGAGTGTCCTCATGTTCCAGAGGGATCTCAGAAGAGAGGAGACCAACCTCAGAAGTTGGTTCAATGAAGCGTTCCTCATGCTGTAGTTGTTGCTGTTGTTGCATCGGAGCAGCTTCTGGAGTCTCAGAAGGTAGATCCAGCGCCTTCTGGACGTCGAGCATCGTCTGAGCCAAGGACTCAGCATTCACAGTGGCAACTTCAGTTGTGGTTGCCTCAGGAAGTTCCACCATAGAAACCTCAGATGGCTTCTTCTGGGGCTCTTTCTTGGAGCTTCCAACATCTGGAGTGCGATGCACAATGTGAAAGCGTGCCGCATCTTCTTCCTCGGAAGAGGAATCAGCGACATTTCCTTCATGCCCCTGAATGTCTTCTCTGGTGGGGGATACATGTCCAGATGGGGAGGAGTGATGAGAAGCTTCTGCTTCTTCTTCAACAGCAGCTGTAGTAGCAGCAGCGGTGGTGGCAGCAGTAGCAGTAACTGCTACAATTTCTTTACCCGTCGGCTTTGGCGGGCTCTGTTTCTTGGTGGTTTTTATCCCCACTCCTTTGTGAGTTTTTCCCTGATATTTCAAGGAATGTAGGAGTTTAGTTTTAAATTTGGTGGGTTTAAAACCATCAACAGAATCAGAAATAGGAATTGAAGTAGAAGAAGAGTGAAGAAATGAAGGTGGAGTGTTAGAGTTAGCTTTTACCAAACGACCACGTTTCTTTTTCCCTTCTGGTGGCACGTCTGGGACTTGGAGAGTGGGAGGTGCTTTCCTTTTTCTGGTCATGGGTTGCTCAGATGTTGTTTCTTCTGAGTCTTCAGCGGCCTCAGCAACTGTAGGTGCCTTCTGAGGAGTCTTCTGAGCTTCCTCAGAAGCCATACTCCGTGTCACCCTTGTTGGAGAAGGATGAGTCACCTTTTGCTTCTTCTTCTTCTTTTCTGGAGGATCGGAAACCTTTTCCTTTCCTTTCTCAGCCTTAGAGGGCTGGATGGGACCAGCAGTTCCCTTAGAGGGCTTTGCTTCCTCCTTCTTCTTAGGTGCCCCCGTATCTGGTACCTTCTTCTTCTTGATGTTGTTGAAGGTGACCATGGAGAACTTACTGTGGTTGAGGACATATTCATAGTCTTCAAGTGGGAAGGAGAAATGATTGAGGATTCTGGTCAGAAGGCTTCCGTAAGGTAGACTTGTGAGAGCCCTCTTTGGATGAGCCTGGTGCATCATGTAGTTGAGCACCATCCTTCCAAAATCTACTCTTTCCTTTTTCAGTAGGTGGTACAGCAGGCAGGCGTCCATGGTGGTAACGTTCCCCATGTCTCCAATCCGAGGGAGAAGGGTGTGTTGCACAACGGAGAAGATGATCCGAGCCTCTTGCGTGAGATGAGGCACCTTTACTCCTTTGAGTGGTAGGCTGTTGCTACCAGTCAGAAGAGTCACGACTTCTTCTTCCGAGTCATCTACCTCCTTGACCCATTCTGGGTCGTCGGCGATGACAGCGCCACCATTCAAAGTCTTGAAGACTTTGTTGATGTCAGAGGAGGAGAAGCGGATCTGTTGGTCACCAATCTTGCTCTTGACCCCTTTGTTGGTGAACCTTTCTATTTGCGAATAGAAAGCCCTTACCACATTTGGGTAGCATACGTCTTCGGAGCTCATCATGGCTGGCCATCCGGGTTGCTTGAGAAAGGTGAATTGGATTTCGTCCACCTGATTGTAGACATTGAGAGGCAATACCCTTCCCATGGCAAGATTCCTTGGGAGATAAGTCTTGTGGAATAGGGACTGCATTTCCTCATTGTCATAGAGAATATCTTCGGATATCTCATTGAGATTGTTTCTCATTAAACCCTTGATTTCTCCAGAGACGGCTATTTGAAAGAAAGGTTTTAAGTTTCGAGAAAGGATAGAGAAGAACAAGAGAGAGACAGAGAGAGAGAGGTGATGATTGGAAAGTGAGGAGAGGTTTTGGCAGAGTTTTGGTAAGTTTTGGACGTAAAGTGCTCAAATGAAACAATGCTATAAGTATTTATAGACATGGTTGATAACTAGCCGTTTTCTGCCACTTATCCAAAAGTTACCGTTGGTAACTTGTTTCTCGGAAGGTACCTTTCTGAGAGAGGTGGTCCTTCTGAGAGATCCTCCTTCTGAGAGATGTTTCAGAAGATCTCCTTTCTGAGAGATGAGTCTTCTGAGACCAAATTTTCTCAGATAGGGTTTTCCTGTGTTTTCCTACTTCAAGCTCAGCGGCTTAGTTCTATTTGTTCGTCTCAGAATCTAAACTAGGACTTAGGGGGGTTTCTAAGAGAGTTTTTAAATTTCAAAGCACTTAGAAACATCTTAAATTGAGAAATCCTTTCAGAACATTGAAACGATCCTCGGGTAAAGGCTTTGTAAATATATCTGAGATTTGATCCTCAGTATTTACAAATTTGAGTTCAATGTCGCCTTTTTGCACATGATCCCTAATAAAATGATGTTTTATATCGATGTGCTTGGATCGAGAATGCTGAATAGGATTCTTAGCTAAGATGATAGCACTTGTATTATCACAGAGGATAGGAATTTTGGTGTACCTTAATTGATAATCAAGTAGCTGATTCTTAATCCAGAGCATCTGAGAACAGCAGTTTGCAGCAGACACATATTCAGCTTCAGCAGTTGATAGGGCGATCGTATTTTGCTTCTTGCAAGACCAAGTGATCAAGCATTTTCCAAAGAAGCAGCAGCACCCACTTGTGCTTTTGCGATCTATCCTATCTCCAGCGTAGTCGGCATCGCAGTAACCTACAACATCAGAAGAACAACCTTTCTCGTACCAAAGACCAAGATTAGTAGTTCACTTAAATATCGTAAAATTCGTTTAACTGCAGTCAAGTGTGATTGCTTGGGCTTAGACTGGAATCTAGCACAGATACCAACGCTGAGTTGGATATCTGGTCTGGAGGCAGTTAAGTAGAGAAGTGAGCCAATTATCCCTCGATAGTTACTTTCTGAGACTTTCTCACCATCTTCATCCAAGTCAATTACTTGAGAGGGATGCATGGGGGTGCTCATGGGTTTGGCCTTATCCATCAGAAACTTCCTCAGAAGTTCCTTGGTATATTTTTCTTGATGAATGACTGTCCCTTCCGACTCTTGCTTGATTTGCAATCCTAGGAAGAATTTTAATTCTCCCATCATGCTCATCTCGAATTCACCTTGCATAAGCTTGGAGAATTCTTTGCAAAGGCATTCATTGGTTGCGCCAAATATTATGTCATCAACATAAATCTGGACAATCAAGAAGCCAGAGTCTTCTGAGAGCGTAAAAAGAGTTGTGTCCACTTTCCCTCTTGAGAATCCGTTTTTAAGCAAGAAAGAGCTCAATCTATCGTACCAAGCTCTTGGAGCTTGTTTCAAACCATAGAGAGCCTTTGTAAGCTTGAATACATGATTCGGGAATGCATCATTCACAAAACCAGGAGGTTGTTTTACATAAACTTCCTCAGAAAGGTATCCATTCAAGAAGGCGGACTTAACGTCCATCTGATAGAGTTTGAAACCTTTATGTGCAGCAAAAGCTAGCAACATTCTGATAGCTTCCAATCTTGCGACTGGGGCAAAAGTTTCATCATAATCTATCCCTTCTTGTTGGTTGTACCCTTGAGCAACCAATCTTGCCTTGTTTCTCACGACTTGACCGTTTTTCATCAAGTTTGTTTCGAAACACCCATTTAGTCCCAATGACACTCTTGCCTTTGGGTTTCTGAGTCAGTTTCCAAACTTGATTTCTCTCAAATTGGTCAAGTTCATCCTGCATGGCATTTACCCAGCTAGGATCATCCAACGCCTCTTCTATGGAATCTGGTTCCAGATCAGAGACCATAGCACGATTTGTATAGTTCCTTCTGGTTCTCACGCCACTTTCTGGATTACCCAAGACTTCATTCTGAGAGATGTTCTTCAAGTCTCTTGAACCTCTGATCCCTTTAGGGGTAGGGTTCTGAGAATGAGACACAGAAGGTTCTCTTTCTGAGTCATCAGAAGCTTGTCCTTCTGAGAATCTAGGTTCCATTGAATTTGGAGAAGTAGATTCTCTAGGTTCTGGAGCTTTGATGATGTTATTGGATTTTTC
The DNA here is from genome assembly GCA_013621005.1 of Aeschynomene evenia. Lineage (NCBI taxonomy): Eukaryota > Viridiplantae > Streptophyta > Magnoliopsida > Fabales > Fabaceae > Aeschynomene > Aeschynomene evenia. The sequence continues at coordinate 15,556,685 of CM024269.1, read as the reverse complement.
TTTAGATGAAGATGATTGTTCCATGGGTTGGAAGTCAGTCTCATCATCTATAAGAATTTTCTTTTTGGCTTTCTCAGAAGTGATGTTGAGTTTCTCAAATTCATCTTCTAAGTTAGCATCTTTCTGAGACAGGTCCTTACTAAGTTCTTTGAATTTAATATGAATTGTCTCTTCAACACATTTACTCCTTTTGTTATATACTCTGTAAGCTTTAGAGACTGAGGAGTATCCTAGGAAGTATCCATCATCGGATTTAGGATCAAACTTAGAGAGTTTGTCCTTGGTGTTGAGAATAAAACAAGAAGAACCAAATATATGGAAATAAGAGATGTTTGGTATTTTATTTTTCCATAGCTCGTAAGGTGTCTTTTTCAGAATTGGTCTTAGAAAGACTCGATTCTGAATGTAGCATGAAGTATTTACTGCTTCAGCCCAGAAACCTTTTGAAAGTCCACTTTCTAAGAGCATTGTTCTAGCCATCTCTTGAAGGCTTCGATTCTTTCTCTCAGCTACTCCATTTTGTTGAGGAGTTCTGGAGATGAGAATTCGTGAGCTATGCCAGATTTTCACAAAGCTTTTCAAAAGCATGATTCTCAAATTCACCACCATGATCTGATCTAATGGCATGAATGTGCGAATCTTTTTCAGTTGAGACTCTTTTCGCAAATGCTTTGAACTTCTCAAAGTTTCTTCCTTAGAAGCTAGAAAGAAAACCCAAGTGAATCTGGAGTAATCATCCACTATGACAAGACCATAGCGTTTTCCAGAAAGGGAAGCTGTTCTGGTTGGTCCGAAGAGATCCATGTGGAGCAGTTCCAGTGGTTTCTGAGTAGAAATACCACTTTTACTGGGAAAGGAAGCCTTGGTCTGTTTCCTTTTTCACAGAAGTCGCAGGTTGCATCCTTCTGATACTTAATTCTGGGAAGGCCCTTTACAAGTCCTTTCTGAGAGAGTTCAGAAAGAAGTCTCATATGGGCATGACCAAGTTCTTATGCCATAGCCATTTGTCTTCTTGGACAGAGACAAGGCATTCCACATTTTGATCCTTTAGATCATCCAGATGGATAACATAAATGTTACCAACACGTTTTCCTTCCAGAACGATCTTGTCATTTGTGAGATTAATCACATGACAAATACTTGCATAAAACTCAACTTTTAAGTCTTTGTCACAAAATTGACTAATGCTTAATAGATTGTGAGTTAAGCCATCGACCAAAAGTACATCAGAGATTTGGT